>JABFEV010001943.1:0-24011 GCA_013618395.1 Fusarium domesticum
GGGGTAAGATGGGAAGGGGCATGGCTGCCTGCGCGGTTCCATGGTGGAAAAGGCGGGAATATACAGGTCGAATTAATGTAGTATTTGAGAGAGGATTATTCTTTATAGAATGGCTAATTTACTACGTGGTATAAACTTGAATATTGAGTCTAAGCTACGTAGATTGATAAACGAGAGCATCACTACTTTTATCTAATAGGATCAACAGGCATGATTTAGCGGGGACCATGCGAGACAGTCGAAATCCATGGACCATAGCTGGACGACGACAAAGGAAGTTATTTACAGGTGACAAACCTCTATAAATATCTAATGTTAGGTACCTTAGTAGTAGTGACTTATTAACCTGAATTACTACCTATTAGTATCTAAAACATGGCGACACTTCTTTTGTCCTTCTACCAGCACAATCCTAGCCGTAAAACAAACAGCAAGTCGGTGTCTAACCAACTTGTTCCCAGTCTCACTTTGCATGCCGCCGTTCTGCAGTAAGTAAGCCAGGTCGCTCATACATCCATGACCTTGGAAGAACCATCTTTTTCACCACCCCACCTCATCAGTCATGCGATAGTAAGTGCAAGTAGGTATGTGGACATAACCATGCGGTAGCTTTTAGCATTATTCGACTTGAGCAAGGTTATCATATTCTCTTATCTGTCAAATCTACAGCTAGGAAACATAATCCAACTACACAGCCGTTTCACGGCTAATATTCTATGAGTGAGTCCACTCAGCCTTCTTCTTCTCAGCAAAGGCCTTCATGCCAATCTTTTGATCCTGGCTACCGAACAAACTGTGGAAAACACGTCGCTCATACTCAACACCATCTCGAAGTCCTAGGTCCTGGCTCTTGTTGACGACTTCCTTGGCTGCCTGGACAGCAACCTTGGAGTGCCCGGCAATCGCCTCGGCCAGCTTGAGTGTCTCCTCCATGAGAGCCTCATACGTAGGGAACGTCCTGGCGGCGAGTCCCCACTTCTCGGCCTCGACACCAGAGAAAGACTTTCCAGTCAGGACGAGCTCCATGGCCTTGGCCTTGCCGATAGCTCGGGTCAGACGCTGGCTGCCGCCGGCCCCAGGAACGGTGCCGAGCTTGATCTCAGGCTGACCAAAGTTGGCATTCTCGGTGCAGTAGATGAGGTCGCACATCATGGCAAGTTCACATCCGCCGCCAAGAGCATGCCCGGAAACGGCAGCGATAACAGGCTTCTTGATCTGGGTGGTAAGATCGGACCAAGACTCAATAAAGGAGTTGGTGTACGCTTCGGCAAAGCTAAGAGGAGCCATCTCCTTGATATCAGCACCGGCAGCGAATGCCTTTTGGGAGCCAGTCAAGACAATGACGGACGTGTCATTGGAGGCGTTGAAGTCGAGAAGAGCCTGGTTGAGCTCCGTGATGAGAGGAGTGCATAGGGCATTGAGAGCCTTGGGGCGGTTGAGCGTAACTGAAATTTGTAAATTACTGGCAACTGAATGGTATTACCCTGAGAACTCATCCATACCTTGACCGACACCGGGCTTTGGCTGCGAAACCTGAATGTATTCGTAGGTCTTTGAGCTATAAGCTCGAGAAATCTGGGGAAGAGTAGAGCGCTGGAAGGGCGCGCGAGCGGCCACGGGTCTCATGTAACGGAGGGCGTTCATCTTGATGAAATGAGGGGAAAATCGGAAATAAAAGGATTCTTTGGGTTGATGTTAAACACGGCTTAATTGATGGACCAATTTGATTATATGGTTGTTGATGGAAGCTTGAGTTTGGTCAAGTT
Source organism: Fusarium domesticum (assembly GCA_013618395.1). NCBI lineage: Eukaryota > Fungi > Ascomycota > Sordariomycetes > Hypocreales > Nectriaceae > Fusarium > Fusarium domesticum. Next base: position 1,767 of record JABFEV010001943.1, read on the forward strand.
ATGAAAAGACAGGGGAGCTTCCCATAACCTGAGAGTGAGACCAAGCTCACTGTGACGCAACTGGAAAGCATCGGCAAATGAACCGAGGATAACAAGAACCACCCGTAACTTTGCCAAAGCCGACGGCAATTGGCGTCACGTGAAGCCGCGTTCAAAACTCCAACCCGAGAATTGTCTAAAGATGATTTAAAGGAATGATAGGCTCAGTGGTTCAGAATCTTGTATTAATGTGGTGTTTACCTTTCTTGACAATTATGTGACGTGATCGGGTTGTTGCCAGCGTAAATATCTATGTTATGTATGGAGTTATAACACAGATATAGGACTGAGAAAGTAGGGCTGCCAGTATAAAATGCATTAGATAGGTAGTGTTTGCCCTAGATACCAGAAATCAAATACAAGTAAATTTTATGATCAATTTGACGATTTACTGCCTGGTCAAACAAGAACGACGTTGAGGATATCAGTCATAGTGCCTGACTAACGATGAATTGTACCTCCTGGCACACATCAGTCAAGCTAACAACGGGCTGGGCTGGGGAAAGCGGGAAAGCTTCCATTCTACGGCTATGGAAATTGACAGATTGGAGAAGGCGCGACGCGGCGACTGCGCCACAATGGGTAATTGACATGCACTGTGTTTAATGGGGTTGGATGGTGAAAGGCCACCTTATCGTTGGAAACCACTGGCCGTGACTCGTTGTAAGGCCAATCACCAGAAGCCGGGGGCGCCTGGCCTTTAACAGCCAAAAGCCAAGCCAGGGGGGCGAACTGCTTTTCTTGCGCCGGCAAATTCCCGGGCGATTTGATTAGGTGATTACACCCCCAACAAGCCCTTACGTGGCTGTATCGCCAAAGTCCAGGACAAAGTTGCCAGGCTCCTCTCAAGCAGCATCCTCTAATACTCATTTCGATTCTTGCATCAATTGCATAACTCTCCCTCACCAGACCTTTGCTTCTCACGACCTATTCTCAGCTGATACTAATCGATATTCTCTACGACTTGACCGATAATTTCTTCCTATCCGCCTTCCTCGATCGCCACGAACCTTGAATACCCTTTTTCAAGATGAATGCGCCCGAACCTGAGCAGACCCCTTTCGAGGCTGTCACCACTCATACTTCCAAGATCCAGCGTGTATGTCTTGGGCATGCCATTTATCTGGAGCGTCATACTTACTGTTCATCAGCAATACCAAGCTCTACTAGACCAGTCGACCCCATTCGTCCTCTACCGATGGGTTAGCACGGGTGTCTGTCTGCTACTTTTCTTCCTGCGAATCCTCGTCGCGCAGGGATGGTACATTGGTAAGTCTTGGACAGTCACTGCACCCGCGTAAGAATGACCAAGCTGACCTCTTACAGTTGCCTACGCCCTTGGAATCTATCTTCTCAACCTGTTCCTGGCCTTCCTCCAGCCCAAGTTCGACCCCTCGAATGAAGCGATCGACAATGAGATGGAGGATGGTTCCGTAGGCACTCTGCCCACAAAGCAAGATGAGGAGTTCAAGCCCTTCATCCGCCGCCTCCCTGAGTTCAAGTTCTGGTACTGGGCGACCCGGGCCATTGTCATCTCCTTCTTCTGCAGTTGGTTCGAGCTCTTCAACGTCCCAGTCTTCTGGCCTGTCCTGGTCATGTACTGGATCATCCTCTTCGTTCTGACCAGTAAGTCGATTCCTTGCCTCTCGGACACTAAGATCTAACATGGATGCAGTGCGAAAACAAATCCAGCACATGGTCAAGTACCGCTACGTTCCCTTCTCTGTCGGCAAGAAGAACTACGCCAAGAACAGCTCTTAAACGCAACTTCTATGACTTTGAAACTGTCGCTTTGTTAGGTACGGCCAGTCAAGGGATATGGCATCTACGTGCCTTGTATAAAAGAATCTGTAGCAGGCCTCCACAAAGCCGGGTGATAATACCACGTGTATCATACGGCGTATATTGCAATGACGGGTCGGTTTGGTAGTAAATGGAAACGGAAACGGAGATGGGAATAAGGAAGGGGAACGGCAAGGTGTACGAGGCAATTCTTCAGGGGCTATATAGACTTGACTGGGCGCGAGACTGGGGTGAAACTCAGAAGCACAGAGATCGTGTCTTGAGACGAACCATTTAATGAGAAATAAGCAATTCAAATGACACGAGTTCAATTTTGTACCTTTTTATCGAATTCGTGAGTATCAATTAACCAGTATTTAGAAGTCATTTGGTTATGCATGCTGTCATCTGTGCAGTGGTTTGACGGTTTTGGACCATAGCCTTGCTGCCCCAATTCGAATTTCTTGGTGCCACTCACAGCCGCGCCGCGCTCTCAACTCTTCAACAACACTTCATCTATCGCGCCGTCTCCCCCTTCACGCCCAACTTCGGGGCTTCACCTCGCCAATCTCTCTGTTTCTGTCCTTTAAATAATCCAGGGCGCTTATTGCGAATCCCGCCGTCATGTCGTCTTCTGCTTCTCGCTCTGGCGAGCGCGTCATTCACCAGGATTTCATCGCTCGAATCCGATTCTCCAATGCGCTCCCTCCACCACCTCATCCACCCAAGCTTCTCGATATCCCAAACACTGGGTTGGCTAGCGGACAGTACACAACTCCCGGCTTTGCATCGCGCTTGGCGCGAGAGCAGCCGCTCAACATCGAGGCAGATGCCGAGCTGGGAATGCCTCTCGACCTGGTCGGTATGCCAGGCGTCTTTGATGGAGACGAACGATGTGAGTTAGCAGCTTTCGGCCATCATGAGCGTTATTGAGACTGATATTTTGCAGCTATTCAAGCACCTGCCCATCCTCCTACCCTTCATCCCCACGATAGACCGCTCCTGAGACCGATCGCCGCACTCGGAAAATCTAAGGTTGCTGAAGCTAGTGTATCCTTCCTTCGTCGAACCGAGTACATCTCATCAAGCACCGGCAAACGCCAGGAAGGCGTCTTGCCTCGAGCTCTTCTTGCTAGCGCCAAGAAGCGCCGTGTATTCGAAGCTGCCGCCGATTCGCCTCAGGCCATCAAGCGCAAGATCGACAAAAGTTTCGAATGGGCAGAGCAAGACCTCAAAGACCCGAAGCGCGTCAAGCATCCCACCAAGAAGCACCTCAAACTGGTGGACGCCTCACCTTTCATCCCAGACTTGGACGCATTCCCTGATTCTGGTGCCTACATCACCCTCAAGTTCCTCACAAATCCAGTTCCTGGCTCGAGCGAGTATGATAAGCGTCTCCTCAGCAGCATGTTCCGGCCAATAGACAAGAGCGAAGACGAGGAGAAGGCCTACGAGGCGGCAATGGAGGCCTACCAACAAGACCCTGAAAACAACCCCAAGCCTCCAAACTTGATGAACTACGACTTTTACCTTGCCCAGAATGGTGGAACTGGCGACCGTTTCCGCCGTGCCTTTGACGTCGAGAACCCCGATCACAACGATGAGGAGCTGTACACCCACGAAACCGACACCGGCGGGTGTTTCCGCTTCGATCGGCTGAGAGCATACGAGACGGCACAAGAGGTCGAGCTCGACCACCCGACCAAGTTCGACGACGAGGTTCTCCTAGCCTACAACGACGACACTTTTTACCCCAACCAAAAGGCCACATACTACTACCCCATCATGCAAAAGTCAACTATTCGCCCTCAGCGGACCAGGAACATTGCGCGTGTTGGTGGCTACGGCGGCGAAGAGGAGCAGGTTGTCGACCAGCTCGACGTCACCGTTCAAGATCCTACCGACGAGATCCGCGATGACATGAAGAGGTACCGCGAGCATCCGCTGGGCTGGGACCATGAGGAGGAAGAGGAGGCAGAGGAGGCAGATGACGATCACCACCATGACGAAGATGCGGCTCGCCGGGGTAGCAGTCCAGCGGCTCAGCGTTCGAGATCGCCTTCTGAAGAACGCGATGCAGAGGGCGAAGACGATGACTAGTCGTACTTTGTGGTCGGCCGAGCAGCAACTGAAACTTGAACTTTTTGGTAATCTTGTATTTCTTCCTGGTGGGCTTTCATTTTTTGTTATCATCTTGGCTGTTGATGAATCAAGTCGATCTGACAAGGACAAAAGAAAACCTCAAAATGTTGTATTGAATGGCGAAACTTGGGGGGTTGCGGCGCATGATGCATTATAGAACAAGGACAAGCAAAAATGTGAAAGGAGATCAAATCAAGTGTATCTGCTTGTTTCCTAGACTCGCTGTTATTATAAGCAAGCTCCTGTGATACATATCCTGATATCCAAACTCTCAAATGTCATCGCTCTGCTATGCTGTATTCATTTCACATAATTTTACATCTCTTCTCCATCGAGTCACTACCCTAGGAGAGCTTCTTGCTCGCACTGGAGGCGCCGTACCCAATAACCTCCCTATTGTCATCAATCACTCGAGCATACCTGTACAAAGTCAGTCTTTCGTCAACAGGTCCGAATCAGTCGAACAACTTACTCTAGCAGCAGTCGGAAGAACCACGCCTCCATATCAACCTGTCTGAAAGCCTGGTTCGCCCATTCGCGACTCGCGCCGGCGATCCTCTCACCCTTACCGTTGTCGGTCTTGCCAGAGTCAAAGAACCGGATGGCCTCGAGCCAGTCGTCCCCCTGCAGGCTGAGAGGCACATAGTGAGCCCAGGGCTTGAGCCACTCGGCGTGCCACTCGCGAAAGATGGCGAGCTTGAAGACGAGGCTGCGGCTCCGGAGGAATGCGCGGAAACGACCCGAGAAGGCGTTGCCGTCCATATCGAGAAGATACTTGTAACCCCAGGCGTCCTGCTGATCCACGGCATCGGTGGTGTTGAAAAACGCCCGCTGGGCGTCGCAGTCGCCGGGGTCGCATTGGCCAATGTGTGAGAAGCGGACGTCGACGAGGTCGCTGTAGTCGCCGCGGGGGACCTCGTCTATGCCCCAGCTTGGCGAGTCTTGGTTGACGAGAATCCGAGCTTGGTCTCGTGCGTTGAGCTTCTGGACGAGACGTTGACGATGTTGTCTTCTCCAACGACCGTTTCGACTGTATCCTCCTGTCGTGGAACCACGCCAGTAGAGCTTGCTCTGCTTCTGGTTCCAGTCCAGATCCAGCTCCTCGTCATACTCCACCATGCCAGCCCAGTCCCAAGGCGAAGGGTAGACTAGATCACTATACGACGAGATCTTTGATTGAGAGAAGATGGGGAAAAGATCATGCACAACCCTGTATGCGTTGGGACCACCGAAGAAGCCAAAGGTTGAGCTGAGGGAGGGTGAAAGGCAAATGTCGGACATGGCGGTAGCGTTGTACACGAATCCAAGCTCGCTCATACCGTACCGGCTCCGATGATCAGCTCTGTCGTCCTCTTCGAGGCAGCGTGCTGGGCTATCTGGTGGACATGACATGCGAGAGTGTGACCAGGTCGACTGGTGAGCAAAAGAGTTGAATCTCGTCAACGTTGTTTCCTCAAAAGACTTTCCGTCACTCAACTCAGCGCTCGTCTTGCTGAAATCATTGGCGGGATGCGAAACTGCCAGAGCTGCCGGCATGTTCTTTTCCGTCGCTGTTCGTAGCAGCCTTGAAAGGTCCTCGTGTGGGAGCATAACTCGCGGCTCGTCGTGCATGTTGAATGCAAGGTCCATGTCGGGAAGATGTTTGATGAAACTGCCCATCATGCCTTTGGTCGCATTATGCTGCCATTCCTCGCCGCCGCTAATATAAGTAATCTGATGATTTCGAATAGCGACACCGATCAAGCCGTTGTCGAAACCCAGCGCTTCTCTAGCTCGTGCTCGAATAGTTTTGGGCTTAAGGCCCCAAAATGGCGTGATGAGGTCGTAGATTGTATCAAACTCATCCACCAGCTTGACGCCGTTATCTCTGGCGAACTTGAACCACTTGTCGAAGTGAGGTGGTGGCGGCATTGCATATCGTCGTCGATACTCCTTGACTGCCTCCTCGAGCGTCTTTGACTGTCGACCTTTGACTCCCTCAAACTCACTTTCCGCAATGGCGACTAGGTATGAGACTGGGTGTTGATCTGAAGACGGAACAGATTTGGGCTCTGAACTACCTTCCACAGATAGCACATCTTGCGAAACTGATGAAGGTGGTGTAGGCTGTGTTTGCGCCGGCGCTTGATGAATGGCTGAGTTTTCGCGAGGTATCCTGAGAAAACTGTATGTGCAAATGCAGAAGAATGCAATAGTTGTGATTGTGAAGATTTGACGCCGCTGAGAGGCCCGCATAGGTCGTAAAGATATCATTGTTGCCTGTCGCTTCGATGCTAGACAGAAGTAACGTCAGGAGAAACGTAAAGTTGCGTATGTACGAGAGGATTCACGTCTTAGAGCTCTAATAAATCATGTCGCAAATGATTTCAGACTATCGGAACTGAAAGATGATATGACGAGTTTCCAGGCCTGTATATGTCTGAGATCAGGTCAAGAAATTAGTGTTGATTGGTCTATGTGGTCGGTAGAAGATATTGGCGGGGCATACATAATCAAGGCTCTCAAAGCGTTGGCCCGACAACATCCCTTTTAAGAAGGATCAGATCCGAGTGTAAAATATGATCCTCATCAATGCTACATTCAAATGGTCCATATTCACTCTATATCACAAAGGTGGACTCGGTAACTCTGAGCATCTCGTCAAGGTTCAATTTAAGTGCTCGCGTGTGCGACAAGCTCTGCGGCTATAAAAATCACATCGGTCATTGTCATCATTATCCCCAAACGCCGAGAATGCCAGGTTCTTTTTCACAAGAAAACTTTTTTTAAACAATGGTATCCATTCCCCAGTTTAGTAGAAGAAACCAATGATCTTGCCAGCAACGTGCTTGCGACGGGCTTCCTCGTGGTCCATGATACCGGCAGAGGTGGTCAGGATGATGTAACCGAACTGACGGGCAGGGAGCAGCTTGACAACCCACTTCTCGAGATCGGCGAGACGGACGTTGTAGCGGGGAGAGATGACACCAGTCTTGTTGAGGCGGCCGTTGAGCTGGACAACAATCTTGCCGGAGCGGTGGTCATCGACCTCCTCGAACTCGCCAATGTAGCCTGGGACAAGAGTCAGTGAATGTTTCGAGAGATTAAACGTTAAGCGTCATGGGTGTTTTCGAAAGAAATATTCAGGGTAACGTGTAAGATCTCCGAGTTTGAATCTATCGGCAATTTATAGGGGCTGAGTCGTGGGGCAGTATCGACATTCGCCCTAGTTATCATGCCGAATTGGGTTTGACAAGGATATAGATCGGGAGAGCGGTGGGAGTGTGAAAACGCAGACAAGGAGAAAAAGATGTCGATCAAAACATACCGTGACGCTGCATAACCTGGAGGAACTTGACGATGACCTTGGAGGAGGGTCGGATCAGGACCTGGCGCTTGCCAGCCTTCTCGGCGTTGTTGATGGCGTTGAGCGCATCGTGGAGAACGGAAGTGCGGACCATTTTTGCGGTATTGGACGGAGATTCTCAGATCAGAGGATTGAAAATGAGGTATCTGTAGTCGTGGAAAAATCTTTTGTTAGCCCTTCCATAGGCCCCGTGAGCGTGGAGAGTGCCCTCAAACGATCGATCGCGAGGGTTCTGCCGCCCAGTGCTGAAGAGGAGAAGCGTATCGAGAGGGGGGAAAGAGACAATGTTGTCGATCTTGATCCCCCGAAGGCCATTCATCCGCAATTTCTTGAAGTGAAGCCTCCCGACTGGCGAGGCCCTCGATTGCTCTCCTCTGCCATGGTAAAAGGCATCATCCTGTCGAAATCGAGTCGCAGTCAAGCGTTCGAATAATACATACCTCGTGGAATTAAACGGTGTTCCGTTGAAGTTGATTGTCACGAAAAAAGAGAGGAGTACCAAAGGAAGGGAAAAAAAAGGAAAAGAGAAGAGGGATGGAAAAAATGCCTTGTGGTTGGGTGATCCACATGTGTGGGAAACTTTGGTGTGCCCTTGTGGTCCGTGCACGCAAAAATGCCCTAAGGGTAAACTGCGCACCTTTGGGGTTCGTTTAGATTTCGGCAAATCGTAGTAGCACGAAAACGAAGAACACTTTCAGATTCACGAACCAATCCCCCACCCTTTTCCCAACTTTCCTCTTTTTCTTGATACACTTAGAAATCTTCGAGGATCGCCCGACAAGAGAAATAATCCAAGATGGTGAGTATCTCTGCCCATCGTCATTTTTTTCGGCGTCAATTGCGCTGCACGGACAAAATGAGAGAAGGGCGCTTTTCTTACACGTGCGGCAAAATTGACGTCGAAATGTTATAATGATGCGAAATTCCCCCCTCCATGTTGAGAGAAATCTGGATTGCTAACATGGCACTCTGCGCAACAGTCGGACGTAGAAGAGAACACCCCCGAGGTCGCCGATGTTGTCGAGGTTTCCGGCGATGCCCCCAAGGGCCAGATGTCCATTCTCGATGCCCTCAAGGGTGTCCTGAAGCTGTCTCTCATGCACGACGGTCTTGCCCGCGGTCTCCGTGAGGCTTCCAAGGCCCTCGATCGCCGACAGGCTCACATGTGTGTCCTGAACGAGAACTGCGAGGAGGAGGCCTACAAGAAGCTTGTCGTCGCTCTCTGCAACGAGCACAACATTCCTCTGATCCAGATCCCCGATGGCAAGCAGCTTGGCGAGTGGGCTGGTCTCTGTACGTTCCTAACTCCCTCTGGTGAAATACGGTCTTGAGCAATGTACTAACAAGCATATCCACAGGCGTCCTCGACCGTGAGGGCAACGCCCGCAAGGTCGTCAACTGCTCTTGCGTCGTTGTCAAGGACTGGGGTGAGGAGTCGCAGGAGCGCTCTATCCTCCTCAACTACTTCCAGACCGAGCAGTAAACGAAAAATGGAAATCCGGAAAACAAAATTCCCGATGGGACGGCGTTGGATGTGAAGGCGGATTAGAGGTTGTGCGTGCGGGAGGGTTAACCTTGGGGTTTGTTGCCATATTCCAAGACCTGTTCGAACCACATACGGCTTGTTACTAGGTTGTAACTCTGACCCGGCTTCTGATGTCATCTGAATGGGTTTAGGCCTTTACGTCTCCTGGCCATATTGCATCGAGAGGAAATAAAAAAAATTGGGCATCATGATTGGAGTTGTTTGTGTGTCTATCCTGACTGTGAAATCATAAGGAGAGGTGTCGTTGAATATCTGCTGTAGGATTCGACTGCCAGGTTACTTTCGTCCTTCGACCTACGTGTAACCCACCCGTCAGTCTACACTTTCCAAGTCTAAGCATCACCCCAAAACTCACCATGATGATATGATAGCCAAACCCAGTCTTGACTTCGACAATCCTGGGACTGGCCGTTGTGCTCGTTTCGAGAGCGAAAGCAACCTCCTCAAACTTGGGATCCAAACTCCCCTTGGTCTTCCAGCCCAACGAACCACCCTGCCTTGCCTTGTCCTCTGAAAACTCTCTCGCCACCTCGTCAAACTTGACGCCCTCGTTGATCTTGGCCAGAGCCTCTTCTTTTCTCGCGTGTTTCTCACACTTTTTGAAACAGGGTCAGTAGTTTGTAAAGAAGAGGAGGGAAGAAGAACCTGCCAGGATGTGACGAACGTTGATGCTCTGGGCACCCTTTGTCTTTCCGCCTGCGTCTTTACTATCTTTTGAATCTTTTCCTTTTCCACCGCCCTTATCGCCGCCCTTTTTATCGTTCTTGCCCATTTTGTTTGAATGTACTGAATGATGTGATGCTGTGAGTGAGATGAAGCTTCTCGGATGGTTAGTTTGGTGGGATTTGAAGCTGCCCCGCCATCACTGGGCTGGACCAGCTAGACCCTGGAAGAAAACGTGTGACGCACTCTAAAGACTGCCCCTCCCACCTCTGTCAGTGTTGGCTGTATTATATCATCAATGTCACTCCTTGACTTCTAGCATCAATATCACAATTGGGAGGGGTTCACTTTCTTTTAGCTTGTGTGAGCAATCAATATTACTGGGTAGGTACCTCGGTATAGGTCATACGCCAAGGTACTTTACCCTCTATAAGGCAATCTTTACTGTCTGATGTCTAATGTCTAATGTCTAATGTCTAATGTCCAACGTCTAACGTCTATCTCATCTACAATCCTGCACCAACCTGTTCAATCTCTGCCAATGAGGCGTGAAACGCCAGTGTTCTCAGGTACTGCTCCCGATCAATCCTCTCCTGCGCCTTTGCCATCTTCCAATCTAGAAACCCTTCTTCCCCCTTCTTCTGCTTAATCATCTCACCTTCGTATTTCTCAAAGAGATGCCAGTCGTCTGTTTGCGAAGGGCGGGGTATTTTGACAATGTCTTCTACAGGCCGCTGCCTGCCAACTCGTTCCAGTGTTAGGATGATGAGATGAAGCTCTGTCTTGAGGTTGAGTCGATGGCCATACTGGCGGATGATGTATCTGCGGAGTGTGAGTATTGTCCATTAAAAGCATACACTTCATGACTAACAATCCGTCGTAGCGTATACCTGCCCTCGGTGCAAGGGGGCTCTTGAGTTGATGTCCGCGTAGAATTCGAATTGTGGTACCGACTTGAGAGAGCAGCGATACGTGCATGTCCGATAAACTCCCTTCTTTCATGTATCTGATAGTACCGTTGGCAAAGTACACTTCTTCTCTCCCTGTCAAAAGAGGCAGCGCCGCAACACCATATTTGCCCTTTGTGGGCGTCTCGCGTGTACTTCCAACGATACCATCACGGTGTGCGCAGGCCAGGTTGAGCCACCAGCTGCGGCACTCATGGTTAGCAAGACATTGCTTCATTACAGGCTGGGTTTTCTGCCTCGTCGAAAGAAACTTACTGTCCGGGCTCACACTCGAGATTCCCCTCGAGTTCCGAAACTGTCTGACAGCTTTTGGCTTTCCACAGGTCATGTCTACCCTCTGCCTGGGAGTTTATTGCGATGTCCCTGAGGCGGCCTGTTTTCGGCAGATTTAGGTAACGCCCCTGATCAATAACAAAATAGCCTTGCCGGAACCGAGCTCTCCATCGGCGTTGAAGCCGTTCAGCGAGTGTCACATCGTCTCGGAACCTAGAGGGTGCCGGGTAGGGACGGGCTTTGGAGTCCGCGATATCAGCAAGAAGCTTGTCGAGGCGGGCATTCTCAACGGTCGACAATTCAATAACGGGTTTGCCGTCCATCTCATCCCTCAGGATTGCCGCCAGAAACCCCATGGCTTCCTCCCAACGTGACCCAAGACGTCCTTCGTCCAGATTCGTGCGAACGGTGTCGCAAAGCTCAAGCAGTGAATCATCGTCGAAGCCGACGCCTGGGGGCTTATCATCATCATCAGTGGATACTGTTGAGCCAAAGGCAGACAAAGGATCTAGATCGTATAAGTCTATATGTCTATATGCGTTGGGGAATGGCTGGTAAAGCCAAGACACTCACTTCTTCGGTGGTCTGCTGAGCCGTCAATCCTCAAGCGGTAGTCGTGAATCATTCCAGCCGACAAGGGTGCCTTGCATCTGTTAGTGGTCTTGAAGAGCGATTACTGTATAAGGTGAGAATTGAGAGTTGGGTTGAGGTTTGGCTGTAAAGGTCGCGAAGGTCCCGAAAATTGACCAAGTGTATGATAGAGAGTCTGGGTCTTTTCTAGGATGCTTACCTTGTAGAGGTCCGCGGGATATCTTTTTTTTAATGCTGGCATATTGTACGCGATTGGATTTGCCTTCTCCTGTAATGATTGAAGGTTGTGATTTATAATACTTTCCTCCATGGACTGCGTCAATGTGCAAAGTCGACGGCTGCTTTTATATCATTCGATATCATGATTGACCTGCCAGGCCGCCTGAAAAAGAAAAATCTTTTCTTTCTTTCTCCTTTTCTTTTTCGTTTGCTTTAAAAGAGAGGGCGCATGTTCTGGTCTTTGAAGATTCGATGGTTTATCATTGGAGTGGAGAGGCTTGATAGGCGGTCAAAGTCTCGGTTGTGGAGAGGCCAGCATTATGTGATGTAGTGTAGGATCAACAATGAGTGCCGACAAAGAATGAGATATTACCCAAGAAAAAGATAAATGCTATCATGTAGGTAGATGAGAGGAATGGTTTGTTCAAGGGGTGAGTCACGCTTTGTCGTATGTAAATAGATCTTCGTAAAGGGGGCAGCTTCCTTCCTAGCGTGATTATTGTCTCCTTCCGTGTTCAGGGCTCTGATCATATGTCATCTGATCAGATATCATCATCGATAGGTGCCTTCTACCAGCCTATGTCGGTAGGCAGTAGGTATGAGGCACTACAAGTACTAAAGGAAGATACGGACTAGGTTTATGCAATTATAACATGGAAGTCTTTCAGATAGTAGAAATGGTCTTGGTGTTGTTTCTTCTTTTGACCATTTTTAAGAAGAGGGGATTTAACCTGTAACTATCCGTATTACCTACTAACGTTATATATTAAACACCCCACCGACAGCTGATAGATTCACGGGTTTCACTATTGGTGGTCAATGCACTTCTCCCTTCTCCCTTCATCTCTAGTTGTACAACACACAGACACAGTTTATAAATACATACGGTAGCTAAAGTGGAGGTACCGAGGTTCATGGCATGAGCGTCGCCAATCATGGTAACCATCTTCCGCCGTCAACAAACACATGCAGGCCCCTCCAGTCGTTGCCCTATTCGAGGCTGTCAAGACTGAGGATTTAGCTGAATTCCAGATCATCAGGACAAAGCCAAACACTGATTACAAGGCTAGAGTTTGAGACGTCATTCATCTTGAGAAAAGGAATAATATTAGACTCGTATAAAGTTTTCTAAACAAACAAACATGACTTGACAGAAATACACACCAGAAATTGACTGATAATACAAAGTGATAGTCCATCGTACAACTAAGTTAAACTGTAAACTGTAACGCAGCCAAAAAATAAATCTCACCGCCTACCTAACAAGATATATCCCACGATCACATCCCCTCTCCACCGCCTTCCATATCCAGCCAGTTTCAATAACTGCCGGATGAAAAATTACAGATTCGCAGGAAGTCGCCCGCCCCGCCCAGCGCAGAGATAAACGCGTTCTGCCTCAAACCTACAGCATCTTCATTGTCGCGCCTCAACGAGTCCGGCAACCATTCAATCCCACAATGGCTGAACAGGCTCACTACGTGGTTCGCGGAAGTGCGTCCTATACGAGGACAATTGGCATCACCCAGCGAGCCACTCCTCTTGAGCTGGCATGGACGGGTGAGCTGCGCACCAGGTAGTTAACTAAACCAGTCTCGCTATTCAATATTTCTACCTGGCTCCCTAACAATACTTTAGGTTCACAGACTTTCTAGTCAACGAGATTGGCGAGGATGGATCCGTCATACACCTAAACCATCTCGGAATGGGCCAAGATGACACCCAATCGCAACCCTCGGAGTCCAAGCAACAAGACGCCCCAGCTACTGAGGAAACCAAGCCAGTCGAAGAGAAGCAACCGGCGAGCAACCCCGACGAGACAAACCCCCCTGAGAAGGTCCAAGAAGATGTCCCAGCCGAAGATGTCGCCTCGCTCGAGGCATTGACGGACAAGCGATTCGCCCAAGAGCTCGTTGACTTATACAAGGCCGGCCCTGGTGTCGCCCACGAGAAGAAGCAGGACGTCACGTCGGAGCCTCTGGACGACAGGTCCAAGCGTGGTCAGGTTCACCAGGAGATCCGACGCATCTTCAAGTCCCGGATCGAGACCAATACGAGCGACGCCGGAGCCATCATCGCGAGCTTCGTCCCCCCGCGCACCAAGAGCAACAAGAAGCGCAACCGTGATCGTCGCGACAAGCGCGCCGATGAACCCACGGGCGATTACCTACACTTCACACTCTACAAGCAGAACCGTGATACGATGGATGCCGTCAACCAGATTTCTCGGTTCCTCAAGGCCAAACCTCAGTCCATCGCGTATGCCGGCACAAAGGATAGGAGAGCCTCCACCGCGCAGAGGTGCTCTGTCCGCCACACGAGGTCCAGGGCTCTTGCTGGTATCAATGGCAAACTCTGGGGCATATTCACGGGTGACTACGAGTACCGCGATAGCGCCATCTACCTCGGCCAGCTCCAGGGCAACGAGTTTGTCATCACCATCAAGAACTGCGAGATCGTAGGTGACTCGGGCGACTCCTCCGCGGCTGAAAAGGTGGACAAGCTCAAGAAGAGCCTCGACCCTGCCATGGCTCACATGGCCAAGCACGGCTGGATCAACTACTTTGGCCACCAGCGTTTCGGCACGCACGACGTCGGCACACACGAGATCGGCAGACTCATTCTAAGCGAACAGTACGAAGAGGCCGTCAAGGCCATTCTCCACTACGACGAGGAGATTGCCTCCAAAGCTGAGACCGGCGAGGTTCCCGACGAGCCCTCCAAGAAGGACGAATTCGCCCGCAACCAGGCCTGCATGCTCTTCCTCACCGGCAAAGATGTCGATAAGGCGATCAAGATCATGCCTCGACGCTTCTCGGCCGAGAACAGCATCTTTCGACACCTCAACCGTCAGGGTGCACAGTCCCGTCGCGATTTTGTAGGCGCTCTCATCCACATCACTCGCGGTCTGCGCTCCATGTACCTTCACGCCTACCAGTCCTACATGTGGAACCACGCCGCCAGTCGTCGCTGGGAGACTCACGGCGAGACTGTTGTTGAGGGAGACCTGGTCATCGCCCCGACTGAGACGACGCCTCTCGTCAGCGGCCAGGACCAGGACGGCGACGACATCATCAACCCCGTGGAGGACGACGAGGACGCCCCTGTTCGCGCCCGCCCCCTATCCACCGAAGAAGCCGCCAGCGGAAACTACACAGTTTACGACGTCGTTCTTCCTACCCCCGGCTACGACGTCATTCTTCCATCCAATGACCTCGGCACCTTCTATGAGGAATTCATGGGCCGTTCTGAAAACGGTGGTCTCGATCCTCACAAGATGCGCCGTATGCGTCGTGAGTTCAGTCTACCAGGACGATACCGCAAGCTCATGAACCGGTTCCTCGCCGAGCCGTCAGTCGAGGTGCGGGCGTACGCCGACGACACTGAGCAGATGCACCCGACGGATCTGGATCTTATCGAATCCGCCAAGGGTGTTCAGAGAAAGCGCACGCGGGATGATGCTGGCGATGAGCAGACAGCCAAGAGGGCCAAGGTTGAGGAGAGTAGTGCTGTTTCTGCCGAGGTCGACATGACTCAAGCTCAAGCGCCCAAGGAGGACGCTCCCAAGGAGGACACCCTCAAGGAAGAGACGACTGCCACATCTGCAGAGACTACTGCTGTTCAGGAAGCCAACAAGGTTGCAGTGGTGGTCAAGTTCCAGCTTGGTCGCAGTGCGTATGCGACTGTTGCTTTGCGGGAGCTCATGGGTGATCCACCAGAGGAGACATCATAGATGATAGAGACAGGGAGACACTCGGAATCGAGAAATTGGGTACAAGATGTAGTAAGACTGATGAATCGCTGTTTGTATCCCGGAATTTGATACCCATCCTATGCAGTGGGAGAAAATATATATAAAAATGGTGCTGCGCACGACGACCCTGAATTAAACCTGTCCTGATCCTTCTTTGGGTGTTTCGACCTCTCAGCAACATCTCTGTTCTGCTGCTGGATTCCTCTCTCGGCATGAGCTCAATCCTCATACCAGAGTTCCGGCCCGTCCTCCCGGTGATCAAGACCTTCACAACGCTGTGCCGCGAACCAGCTCATCTGGTCATTGCGGCAGACCAACTCATGACTACAACTTCTCAGACCGCTTTTGAAACATCGTAATCGTAAAACTTGTCCAAGACGCCCTTTCAGCAATGATCCCATGACGCAGGCCCAACATTTTTTACTAATGCAGTCATGGGTGTACACACGCAATCTGCCCTTGCGTAAGCCACTGCCCTCTTGGCCTGTGATATGGCTGAGCCTGGTTGCGCAAATTTCCCTCGTGGCACCACACTCTATGGTTCCAATGGTTGCCTACGCGGCCCTTGACTTCTCGTCCCATCCCCATACAAAGGAAAGGTACTTGACCATGTTGACACGTTTTGTTCGCATCTCAACCATCCATGGGTGCTCCATCATCTTCCAGGGGCTGGCTCGACGGTTGGGTTGCTTTTCCAGACTGCAGGTTTGTTAGTGAAATGGTCCATCGAAGGACAAACTCGGGCTATTCGACTTACCAGCACTCAATGAAGTACTTGAAGTTATCACTCCAGTACACGTCCATATCAGGTTCATCCTTTAGCTTAGGCACGTTCTGGCGAACGATATAGGTAAGCAAGTCGATCAAACCGGCTCGTGGTTGCATCTCGGTGCCGTCGGCTGGGAAGGGGAAGCGATGCTGCGCAACTTCGAGAAGAGTGACTCCTGTTGACCACACGTCCGAGGTGATGGTATACGACTGTCCTGTGATTCGTTCGGGTGCCATGTAGTAACTGGTTCCGATAAAGGTGTTGGCCTCGCCCTTGGTTCCAAAGTCGCCAGAAACACCGAAATCGCAGAGCTTCACGGCACCATCTCGACATAGAAGAATATTGGATGGTTTGATGTCGCGGTGAATAATCCTTCGAGTGTGAAGGTAGGTGAGACCTCCCAAGACGCCTTCAGCAATCTTGCCCAGGACCTTTTCACCAGTTCGACCACCTAGCCGCTTCACCTCCTTGTAGATGCTGTCGAGCGAACCTCCCTCACAAAACTCCATGGCGATGGAGATGGTGGCTGTAGCAGGGTCGACAAAAGCGCCGTAATATTTGCAGATGTGGTCTGAAGCACATTCCTTGTTGAAGCCCAGCTCACGGAGAATCTGCTTCTTTACGTCAGGGTCAGGGTTGGTAGTAATGACCTAAGCCGTTGTCAGTAAAGGATTGCGATCATGTCTGAAAATGCAAGCTTGCCTTGAGTGCAAAGACGGTATTCCCGCCTTTGAGTTTACATTTTGTGACAGCGCCGCCAGCGCCTTCTCCTAGATTACCCGTCTCGACGATCCGCTTCTCGAGAGCGGCTATCCTCCAACCCTCCTCGTCAAGATCATCAACGTCGAGTGTTCTGGCCTTTTCGAGACTTAGCTTGTCGAAAGCCTCGAGGCCCTGCAGACTGCCGTCTCGCTCCATAGGTACACCACCCTCACTCCTTTCTGAGTACATGGAACCAACAGCCGAAACGGGGTCAGGAGTACCCTGAGCTCTTGAGACACCGATTCCGTACTGTGAAGCAAAAGAGAGAGCAGAGTATTGCGATCCGGCCGAGGTGGGGTTGCTAGCTCTACCGTCGAGAGGTCCAAAGCTGCCGGACCTCGAGTGAGCGGCACTGCTTTCACTTCCACCGCTGGCGGATGGCTGGCTGGCGCCCTGTGAGCGTGGAGGCTGTTCATATGGGGCAATCTGGCTACCCATGGGAGTTGCTAGGTGTAGAGTGGGCATTGGTGGTCTCGAGGGCGCGGCGATCGGAGCGCCCTGGTTGCCAACGGGTTTCGCATTGGGAGAAGGAGGGATGGCAAGGCCGAGTCTCGGTGTTCGCGCACCACCGCTTCTGGCACCAGGGATAGCTGGACGAAGGAGTGGGACGGGAGAAGGACCAGTACTCGATACTGGGAGGGATATGGGAGTTATGGAGGCGGGAGCTGGCTACACAGGGTTAGCTAAAGATTTGATCAAGCAGTTGCATAGGACATACAGGGTGAGGGGATGGTTCGGAGCCCTGGGGTATTTGGTCGGCCATGATGTGAATTGTTGAGCAGTGATGGATAGCTCTGGCTGATGGGAGGAGGCGGATATGAAGAGCCGGGAGGCTTATGAGCTAAGGAAAAGCACAGGTGCCGCCGGAGTAAGAATATGTCGGGTAGCGAACGTTTCTTGCAACGTTTAGGGCCACAGAGCTGGTCGGTAGCTATCGGCTGGCTGGAAGTTGTCGTGATTCGAGAGTCGTGGATTGTACACAGATAATTGAAAATATAATTGTAACAGGTATACGCGGTAAATCGGCAAAGCAACGGTTGCTAAAAGATGCAGGTTCGCTTGAGTGAGAATGCGGGATGCAAATGAGTAGAGTTGAAAAATCCGGAGGATGGTTGATGATGTTGCGCTTCAAAGAGTATGCGTGTGTCAGAAAGTATAGCGGGCCTCGGGGCAGAAGAAGGAACAGCTGATGCGTAAAAGGCGGAGAAAGACGACGGGAGGTAGCTTATGCAGTGAGCTGGTTGGAAGATGCCGAGAAAAGGTGCCCAATGATGGTGATGGTGCCCAGGCGAAACGGAAACAGCATAAGTTGCAGGCGTGGCAACGAAGGATATGTCCAACTTTGAAACGAGATGAGAGGAGAGAGAAGGCGAAGGAGCAGGAATTGGGAAAGGAGGAGAACAAGACCAAGATGAGTAGTAGAGTGAGAAAGAAACGGAGGAGAGACGATACGGTAGTGTGGGATGGAGGAGAGGAAGGGTCGTGGGATGAGCCAAGTGGTGGATTCTGGTGGTGGGGGGTGTGGTAGTGTGGATGGACAAGGCGGCAGCCGGGGGTCCTGAAGGGGGGCTTGATGCGCTACATTTTAATGGAGGGTATGGCACCGTTACAGTAGGTTTGAGGATCATCTCAGCGCTTGAGGTGGCGCTCATAGGGCAGCCCCTCATCTTCATGCACCGTTCCTAACGCCCATGTTTTGGCACGCTGGGCACGGGTCGAAGGAGAGAAGATGACATCCGTTCCAGGCTGTGTCGCTCGTTAGGTATTCTTGATGTCTACATAGTACTTGATACAGCTAGTTGTATGTTTAACCTGTACTCATTCGTGTATAATGTTATAATGTTCGTATGTGTGGATTTACGTGGCCTATACCAACTAGATGAAACGCACCACCACGGCATAGAACATATTTCATCGGAAGATCTGCCCTTGTCAGCGAACCCAACCGAGACACCAGGCCCAGTTTCATCACGGGCGAGGTTACCTGTTCTAGATGGTGGCTTTGTGTACATGCTACTGTTGTCTTTGTCCATCTGGGTGGGCCTGGGTGAGTCTGGGTCCTTCGGGCTTCAGCTTACAGTATACAGGTGTCTTGTTTTACGTGAGAACACTTGGCCTTGCTACGCCCCAGGATGATCCATAGCCTTTTATCAACGTGGACCAACGGTAAAAAGCTCGGTGTAAAGACGGTATGGCGGAGTAGGCATTGTGGACTATGTCTGGGGGTAATTGAGACTTTCTCATGTCAGACCTAGAGCAACAATAATGATCTCCCTCAAATGTCACAACAAAAACAAATCGATCAATCATGACCGTTATCTATCCCATCCCATCACAGTCACATCACCACATAAGGACCACCAGAGTTGGCCTTTCCCCCGCGGCGACTCCTCATTTGTTCCAACGGCCCCTGTCAATTGAGGTGCCAAATCTCGCGAGCTAGCGATTAGCATTCAGTTGGTGTGACAGAGAGATGGAGAAGCGCCCCCTTTCCCACTGCATGTTCCTGGTGAAAAACATGACAGCTTTACACAGGTGACTGTTTCGCATTGCACCAGTGTTTGGGGTAGATATTCAGGAGATTATCAACATTTGTCAAGTCTCGAAACTGTCTTCCAGGGCTCCAGCTGCCCATCAATTCTCCACCTCACTGAAATGCTGCTCCTAAGCGCGCGTCTAGCTGTCGATCCATTCTATTGGCTCCTGTGCACAGGGATTTCTATCTCCCCCACTGCCAGAAGGTCTTGGTAGGCTTTTTGTTTTTTTTGTGACGCTCGTCACCGCCAAAAAAAATCCATGATCGCAAACAAGGTCTTGCAGCCAACCACAGCGGATTTTGTTCAAGCTTCTGCATTTTATAAAAGTCAAGCCATGTTGCCGCCCGCCGATCCCCAGCCTGCAAGTGATGCGTCAGAAGAGCATGAACTTGAACTGACTGCTGTTGCGTCGTCTTCTGACGAATCCGACTTTCTAGACAATCCCTCCTCTCGGAAACGTCGCAAGACTTCGCCGTCTCCGGTACCCCACGATGTTGAAGACGACGACGACGATGACGATGACGATGACGATCAAGAGCTGAAGAGGGTACTTGCTACAATCAAAGCTCCATCCAGAGTCAAACAGGGCGCTCAGAATGGCCTCAAGAACCCTCAACCAGAGCCCGTTGCGACACCCAAGAACGCCATCGTCGCACCCACAGATCCAAACACAACCTTTTCTTCCCTCAACGTCCGACCATGGCTTGTTCAATCCCTAGGAAACATGGCGATCAAGCGGCCAACCGGTATTCAAAAAGGATGCATTCCCGAGATCCTCAAGGGAAGAGACTGCATCGGTGGCAGTCGGACAGGTTCCGGTAAAACAGTTGCTTTTGCCGTACCGATTCTCCAGAAATGGGCTGAAGATCCCACCGCCATCTTTGCCGTTGTACTGACTCCCACGAGAGAGCTGGCTCTTCAGATCTTCGAGCAGTTCAAGGCCATCTCGTCCCCTCAGAGCCTCAAGGCCATTCTCGTCACTGGAGGATCCGACATGCGTACTCAGGCCATCGAGATGGGCAAGAGGCCCCATGTGGTGATCGCGACGCCAGGCCGTTTGGCCGATCACATACGCACATCTGGTGAGGATACCATCTGTGGTTTGAGGAGAGTTCGCTATGTGGTTCTTGACGAAGCCGATCGGCTGCTCGATGCTACAGGATCTGGCAGCATGCTCCCTGCCGTGGAAGAGTGTCTTTCTGTCCTTCCACCGGCCTCGGAGAGGCAGACTCTTCTCTTCACTGCCACCATTACCCCGGAAGTCCGGGCACTGAAGGACATGCCAGTCAAGCCCGGGAAACAGCCCGTCTTTGTCTGTGAGGTTGATACCCATATGCTAGCGATCCCCGCAACGCTCCAGCAAATGTACATCAAGGTCCCCGTCACCCACAAGGAGCACTACCTACACACCTTGTTGATCACAGAGGGCAATGTTGATAAGACCGTCATCCTCTTTTGCAACCGAACCTCGACGGCAGACTACCTCCATCATCTTCTCCGGATGCTCGACCACAGAGTCACTTCCCTACACTCCAGACTTCCCCAGAGACAACGAATCGACAACCTTGCTCGCTTCCGAGCCTCTGCAGCCCGCATTCTTGTGGCCACCGACGTCGCAGCCCGAGGTCTCGACATTCCCGAAGTCACACTAGTCATCAACTACGACCTGCCCCGCGACCCGGACGACTACATCCATCGAGTCGGCCGTACCGCGCGTGCTGGCCGCAAGGGTGAGGCCGTCAGCTTCATAGGACAGCGCGACGTGGAGCTGGCCCTGACCATTGAGAAGCGTGTGGGTCGCGAGATGGACACCTGGGAGGAGGAGGGCGTGAACCTCGAGACCCGTGTCATCAGGGACGCTCTCAAGGTTGTGAGCGAGAAGAAGAGGGAGGCTCTGCTCGAGGTGGAGGAGGGACGAGAGGTTGGTGGAAAGAGGAAGCGTACAAAACAAAAACTTCGAACAGAATAGATTTCGAATCCAGGGTAGTTTGCATTGCAAATCAGCGTTTATTCCCAAGTCTTTGTTCTATGTCTGGAAGTTCAGTGAAGAGTTGCATCACGTTCTGTCTTGGTTCATTCCTTACAACATCATGACTTGATAAAAGTTAACTTGTAACTGTTCCTGCACATTCGCCCGATGAAGAACATGCTTCTAAGTCCCCTAGCCTGCCTCGAGCTAGTCGACTTGTCTAAGGCAAAGAACACCCTACATGAGGACTTTGATCGATTGGACAAACTACGCCATCTGGAGACGAGAATGGTGGCAACGTATAACGTATGCATGAATATTCGTCCCTCCGTAGCGATAGGTGATTCGTTTCCGGTGAGTCGAGTGTAGCTATCTAGGGGTCCAAAATGATGCAGCTGATCCCAAACTCCGTGGTTGAATCATTCACATCGAACAAGCCGAGCTTTATCAACCATAGTCCACGGAGGACACGGTCCCCCAGCGCGCCGAGCCGCTCCTCTTTGGTTCACCACATGTTTTTAGGTATGCTGATTCCTGACAAATCCCAGAGTGGATGAGCGAATCGCCCAGCGTCCAAGTTGAGAAAATCGCAGCGAACTCGTTAGCGATCGATCATGGAAGCTAAACATGACGTAGATCGGAAGGGGCAATTTGGTCATCAATACAGCTCAGGCGCACAGTGAAGCTCCGATTGCTTCTTGACATGGCTATTTCATGATCGGTTGATCTGTGAAAACGTGCGATGAGACAAGTAATCATTCATTCACACCTGATAGGAGGTGTGTGAGTAACGTTGGGATATGGGGAAACTCAACAGTGAACTCAACCAAGAAAACGTCATCATCATTCATAGATCTCCTCTACTGTGCGAAGACTACAGCAGGT
>JABFEV010001945.1:0-19908 GCA_013618395.1 Fusarium domesticum
GGGTGGCCACTAAGGGGGGGGTGGCCACTTATGGGTGGTGGGCGTTAACATCCTCACTCAACTTTTCCCTCGGATTTGATCGTCGCACCCTGTCCACCCAACCACTCAGACCATTCCCCTCTCACAGACGCAGACAAAACATCCCCAGCATCTGGCAACTGCTCACGAATCTCCAACCCCCTGCCACATGCCCAGACAATCTCCAATTTTCCCTCACCCGAGTCTCGTGCCCGATTGATAATAAGACGAAGAAGAGCACCAAGTCTCTTGAGTCCCGCCTGGTTTGACTGTTGCCATGTCTCCACGTCCCGCTTCACGTCAATGGTCTCAATGTCGCATTCCTTAAACCAGCCATGGCTGTGATAGGCGAGGATTAGTTTGGGTACTTGGGTAACCCAGAGACGTGGGAGCTGTTGGTTGAGATGAGGTGCGTCACGCTTGAAGGTTGATCGTGTCTTGAGGTCGAATACATCTGGTTGGGCCACCATCTCGCCGCCGTCCGTGACGATGAGCGATCCCTTGGTTTTTGGTTCTCGGGTCTTGATCTGGAGACCCTCAAGATCAGCAAGGTCATCTCCATTCACCAAGTCCTTTTTGAGATCTCGTCGTGGCCGAGTATTGGCGCTGGGCGTGGGAAAATATCCATCCCCCTCAAAACGAACCATCAATTCAAGGCCGTCAAAACAATAAGCCAACACTCTCTGATGGGATGTAGACTGCCGAACATCAATATCCCAGGTTGTGTACGCTTCAGGGAACGTGTGTCCGCAACCTTTGACACCCTCAATTAATTGCTTGGGCGAGTTCTCCCTGCGGATCAAATGAGTCGTATCGTCAATAATTTCGACAAGCATGCGGAATTTATGATCAAGATCGACGCCTCTAGCGAAGCGCAGAAGATTGCCAATTGTACTTCCGCACGCGACGATGTTGACGGGGATGGGCTTCTTGTTCATCTTCATGACTGAGACGACAGCTGGCTCAAGGGGATGCTTTGAGTACGATGCAGCATTGATGTCGCGATAGTAATCTCCGCTGTCAAAGGTGACTTTATTCGAACCTCTCATAGGTGTCCATTTGGGGGGTTTGCCTATTCGTGTTAGCCTTTAGGTAGGTCTCCAACAATATCCATGTGCCTTACCCGGAATGACAATCTTGGAAGACGCTCCATCGACCCAGTTGTAGGACGCAATTAGTCTGGAGTTTGTGATCTCAGCACGAACTGAAGAGTCAGACTTGTGATCTTCCAGGTCGTCCCGGGTGATGGTCTCCAAAAGCGCTCCAAGCGGAGGAGCTGGTGAAGTGACCACAGGACGAGGGCGTTGATATGTTCCGTAATAGTGTCTCCTCTGATGCGACATTGTAAGTAGAAGTGATGGTATGGATATAAGTGAACAGTAAGTGATTGTATAAGAGTGTCTGAGAGAATAGAGTCCTATCCAGGCGTGGATTCTCTGGATCTTGACCAGAAGACAGTACCGAACTTCGACAAGCTTTTATATTAACCAAGCCATTTACTCAGCCCAATCATTCGCTCCATTGCAGCAATCACCAGCTCCAACCCCAACCAACACAAACACCGATTTCTACACTTTCCTTTGACAATCATCATGCACCCAACACGTTGGTCCCCGCCAGTGGTCTGCGACGCCGAAGGCCCACCATCAGCCTGATTTCACAACAAGAAAAAAAGAGCCTTGCTGCGACCTTTTTGACCTTGCTAGCACATGGCTGTATGTATAGACCCTTGGAGATGTGGCCGGCCCCTTTGGCCGCTGTGCTGCCTGTAAGAGTGTTGTTGGGCGGTTGGCCAACAGGTTCACAATTTGTAACTCCCACGTCACCAGAGCTTTAAACAAAAGGCCTTGCTGTAGAAACCACGCCCTTCATGTCTTGGTGTATAGTCCCAACTGCAGCCTTCAATAAGCACATACGACCATAGCTCGTAGAGAATACGGGGTCCCGTCTGCTCCCCCAGAGTCAAGCTGCGAAGCGCCGGATTAGTAGTTGGGTCGGTGACGACCAGCGAATCCCTGGTGTTGTATGTTCTTTTTGTTGTCGGCACTTCTTTCAGAAGTCATGTTTTTAGTCATGTTTTTAGTCATCTTTGTGTGATTGTTGATGAGTGTCGAGAAGCGGCGCACACAAGTGTACGTAGCCGCTGCGTCGGGTCCTGCAGCTCGGCTTTTGACCCGGAAACTAATGTATAAAACAGGCTTTGATGTCTTTGAATTGAAACTGGGACTGCCAGCTGGATTCCTACAGTTCCCTTGTCATAGGAAATGTCCCTATTGGAAACTAGGACACATGTCTTCCCTTGCAGAGCCACAGTTGAAGCAATGCTTGCCCTTTACTTGTGAGTAACCAGACAAAACACGCCGGAGCTTCGGATGTCTTAACAACACATGTATCCTAGATGGGCCTATCAAACAGTTGGTAGGAAACTAAGAAGTGAAACTAAGTGGTTGAGCTGAATATATGATACGTAGATATCTATATATAATGCAACAAATACTAACCATCAATAGCCACAAGTCTAACCTAAACTCCTATTAATACTTGAAACACGCGACATCAAACACGACCAAGACTTTACCACCTTGATCGGCTGAGGACTCCGGAACATGTTCTTCGGACCATTCTGCTTCTTTATCTTCTGCAATCTCTGCAGATTCTTCCCCCAGTATAACTCCGTCGCCACATCCGCAGTCAACTGCGAATCCGGATAGTTTGAGTACATACCCCACGTCCCGCTGGCCATGGACTTGGTAACTCTCTCGCGGAAACCCTTGAGCAGTGAGAATCCGTCTGAAGGGTACTTTTGGCCCTGGGGAACGCTGTCGTAGAACTGGAAGAGAAGTAGGTTGACCAAGTCAACCCAACCAACGGTAGTTGCACTGATTTGCACTCCAAGTTTACTCAAAAGCGGCTGAAGAGCCTTGCGAAGACCAGCCTTATCACCTACAAAGGCACCATTGAGACTATATCCGTTCTTGGAGACAGCCAACTGCATGATGACTTCAGCAGCCATGGACTTGGCAAATTCCTGGACATTGTAAAAACCTTGAGCGGCGGTCTTTGATTCTACTGGAAGCCTAGGTCGAAGTATGTGATTTTCTCCGGTGCGGCAAACGTGTTGAACTCGAGCTCGGCTACGGTTCCAAAGGATGAGCCGGCGCCCCGAATGGCCTAGAAGAGGCCCGCGTTTTTCGGTTTTGGAGCATTGTACGATTGTGCCATTGTTGAGAACGACGGTTGCCCCTTTAATAAGGTCCAAGGTGATACCGTGTTTCCGAGATACCATTCCATAGACGTCGTGAAGAAGAGTATGGCCACCGACACCGACGCTATAGTCCATCAGTGTGCGTTGCAAGAAGAAATCGCACCTAATAACTTACCCAGGGCATGTGCCATAAGACAGTGCCCTCTTGCCTTGGTTATACAGCTCCGTCGCAACATGACCAAACCTAGCTCGAGGTTGAGTCCTGACAATACCGACTTTTGGTAACTTGACAGCGTACATGTGATCAAGTTCGATAATAAGATGTTCATCCTCTTCTCCCCAGACCGAGAGATGTGTAACTCTGCCCGCCGCTCTTGGCATTAACAGCGACGCCGTGCTTCGAACCGCAAGACACAGCAGCAGAGATCTGGGCGTTTGTAGTAGGCACAGCGATGGTTACAGGCTCATACTGAAATCGTAGGTTATACGCCGCGCCATCTTGTGTCCAGGTTGCAGTATTCCTAGTGTCGTACAGGACTTTGGCGCCGCGCAGACACAGCCTCGGTCTTTGTTGGTGCAGTGAGTGCATGAGCAAGAAGACATAGATAAAGGTACGGTAATGAGGAAATGTACATGTTGAAGATAATTGAGTAGTAATTTGATCTGGATAAGAATGGCGGGCGAACTTGTACTACTTATGGCCGAAAAGCAACGAGGTCGACATAGCTAACTGGAGATTCTAGGATACAATTAGATTAACACAAGTAGCTAGATGGAATAAATGCCGATTTCCATGGTGTATAGGGTCTAATACGAGCTGAACTAAAGATCACGGGCCCTCTGTTGTGACGATTTATGAAGGGAGAGGTTCTAGTCGGGAGAATGATGCCATTAAGCGTATCTTGAAAGAAGGCATGCTAAATGGGATGGACTTGTGTTGTGTAATGAGCAGTGGGAGAATTGTCGAATTGTCATGAGTGTTTGTATGGCGATGGTGTTGTTGAGGATAAGAGCACAAGGTGAGAATACAAGGAGTTGATAGTCTCTTGCACCTTGTTGAGCATAATTGTTGGTTTATACTTAAGTATTGATAGTGGACTATTCAGGTCCTTGGCGACAACGTTCTAAGGCTTGTCTATTGATCGATTCTGCACGTTGTCCGATATCTGATATGAAACCTCATCATTAAGAGTGTATTAGGAGACAGCCTGGATACGAACCATGTACAACCCGCTATACAAACTCTTCTCATTCTGCTACAAGTACCGCAGTAACATATATCAAACTATCGAACTCAATGGCCCTTCCATCTAATCCCAAGATGCAACACCATTTTCTCCTCCAGACTCGCGCTTGGACATCGACAGACTAAGTGTATGAAAGCATCAAGTGCTTGTAAAATACTCTTCCTCACTGTCAAATCTCTCTAGTTATTTCTATCAAATATAGTAGAAATTGTCTATTCAGATATAACTCCCAACAATCATAAATCATCAAAGTCACATCCCACTCTTCGCCCTTCTACTAGGTTCCTAAGCTTATAGCTTCGCCTGCTCCTGCTTCGACACCACTCTCATCGGTGGCCCACCACGGCTTCCATCACCAGCCAGGTTCGGGCTCTTACTAGTCGGGAGACGAGCTGCCCACTTGTTGCGAAGTGAGGTTGGGGCCTTACCCTCGAAACAGTCGGCGACGTGCTTTCCAATGACAGGGAAGAACTTGAACGCACTATTGAAATAGGTTAGATAGGAGAGACCGGGATAGTTGGATTACTTACTGCCCGGAACCACCCGTAGCCATAAATAGTCCTTCCAGACTCGGATGGTTGTCAACGACAAAGTCACCGTTGGGCGTGTCTGTGTACCAGCACATCCTGAGTCTCGACCAAGGACGATCGGCAATCTGAGGAAAGAAAAACTTAACACCATCCCGGAGTGCCTGCTCAGCATCATCTGGAAGATATCCTGAAGCCGTGTTGTTCCCCTTCAGCCGAGGAGATGATAACCTGCTTCCGTCCACATTGACCTGTGTTGCGTATCCGAAGCCATGGCGAGCCAGCTTCAACTCATGCGTGTCTGGTGTTGGCGGGAAGCAAAACACGCCGGTTTCATAGTTGATTATGACTGGCATGTCTTTGTACTGCTCATACTCCTCGGGTGTCAACGGGACAAAGCCTACTGGCTGACCGACAGCCAAAAGACTGAAATTCATGTCGGGAACCAGACGGGTTGTCCAAGCACCTGTTGCCAGAATGACGGTTTCGGCAGAGAGCCTGGTACCGGCGGCTGTTTCAACACCAGTGACTTTCTTCCCACTCTTGACCAGCGATGTGACCGTTCCGTGAGCTCCTGTAATGAAAGAAACACCTGCTAGACTGCACCGCTGTGCAAGACCTCGAACAGCGTCTTGGGCGTTGGCCCAACCGCCGAGATTGTTGTGTATGACGGAAAAGCCGTCCAGCTTAGCCTGTACACCTGAATAGAGGGCCTTGACCTTCTTTTCTGATTCATGAGGCTCATAAACATTCATCGGCTGCTTCGTGGCCTGCTGCTCACGCATAGCACGGTACTTCTGGATGTATGGGGTATTGCCGCGAGATACCATGAGAAAGCCATCTTCGTAATAATGAGGCGACCAATCCTGATTGTTGCGCCATTCGTCAAGAGCATCAACAGCAAGGCCTGCGTATAATGGATCGGCGTATTCTGAACGGATAATGCGCGAGACATCGACACTGCTACCATCAGGGACGGGTGGCATGTGTCGGTCGAGGACAGTGATGTTTGTGTAGCCACGGTTAGCGACTAATTCGTACGCAAGGCCGAGACCAAAGATTCCAGCACCCACGATGACGAGTGGTGCATCTCGGGGAAGGGAAGAAGACATTGTTTTGCTAGTCGTAGGTGATGTCTTGAGTATGTGTGACTGGAGTATAGGCTATGATCGAGGTGGAAGAGATATGACAGAGTCGGCACTGATAAATTGTCGATAGTGGCTTAAGTAGGAAATAAAAAGGTCATTGTATGGCGGGGTAGAGAATCGTCAAGATATGATGAAGGCAGAGTACGGGGGTTATCATGAACGGACAAGATATCATGACCGGAGAACAGACAGCTGATCATCATTCTCCGTCTCTGAACGGCCCGGAATTTACTTGATGTCCGTCCCCACATTGAAAACCCGTCCCCACAACATCAAGAGCACGGAATACCTACCCACCACCACGTCACAACAAGCTCTCTCCACGTTGAGCAACAACCCCCCCCCAGAGAAATAATGAATCGTCCACGGCTATCTCAAAGGCGGGGTATCCGACGTTCGTGTGAGCGATGTCGGTGAGTCAGTCATGTATATGCTTGGCTGAAGCTGATATCAAGGGTGGTGGTGGTGTAGTCAGAAAAAGGTCAAGTGCTCGGCTGAGAAGCCTGAATGTTCGTTTTGTCATCGGTTGAAGCAGACCTGCATCTATCTTCCTCGGAATGTTGCAGATGGTAGTGTCAGGGCATCAAATAGAGAGTGAGTATGTTGTTCTTTTATTTGTTATATCCACTCGTTCGTTGTGTGAACGAACTTGATATTATACACTTCTGCGTATTGCATCTGAACTTCTGAAGCACATCCTTAGTCGCATTTAATTACATTTCAGGGAAGCTTACAATGCCAAATCACCTATAGAACCAATGGCGACTCCCAAGATGGTCCATTCCCACGCCCCAATGTGCAGAGCTCTGCCCTAGCGATACACGACGACAACGCACAATCCCTCTTGAACAAGACCTGGTAAGTCAAGCCTCCTGAGAACATAAACATCTTCGATACTCAACGACTAAGCAGGCTTCCTTCTGACCCCGAACCACCACCAGAAGTTCTCGACTACTTTGCCAATATCTACCGGAATCAAATCTACTTCCAGCCACTTCCACTCTTCAACATCTCCGGCCTCAAAGAACAACTTCTCTCGTTCCCCTATTATCTCCGATGGAGCTTCCTCGCTCTGGTTCTTCACTATTCCACACATTCGTTCTATCTGGGCAAAGAATCCGAAGCTATTGAGCTCTACACAACAGCCTGTCGAAGTGTTGTGATGGATCAGTCCATGGATGGTGTCGTTAAGATAGAAGTGCTACAATCACTCTGTCTTTTGGCTCTTTGCGAAGTGAAAAGTACTTCTTCAGAACAGCGTCCTTCTCTAGCCCATACTAACTGGAGCTCTAGAGGGCCAGCATGCTCGGGCTTGGATGGCCATCGGATCCGTCTCCCGACTTGAAGCCTTACGATTATCCCCGTACAGCTGCTACTCATGCTTGCCTCGCAGTACAGACAGCATACTACGATGTCACTGGAGCATCTTCACACTCGAAAAAACCTTTACGCCCCATCTTGCCCGCCCAGGTCTTCCCGCAGGCCGCCTGAGTTTCCCCCAGAGCGTTGACAATCCCAACCCCCTTGATATTTCCAGAGCTCATAAGAGTTACTGTCCTGAACTATCCAACGACGATGAGGTGCATGGTCACAGCATAGGTATCAATGCATGCTGTCTAGAGGTATTGTCCGTGTGGGGTGACATTGTGGCATACCTTCACGAAGTACGGTGCGGTCTGGTTGATTACCCCTGGTTGCCGACGTCAAGACACACTCAGCTTGTTGTTGCAGTATACGAAATCGAGACAAAGTCCGCGAATCGCCATATGTTGCGACATGCATCGTTCCCGGACCGTTCACCCTCTGATGTCTCGAGCCAAAGAGAATACTGGACTCCATGGCTGGTCATGCAGATTCTTTTCCACGCATCCCAAGCAGCGCTGAACAATCCATTTGTCCAGCTGGTAGCCCTTCGAGGGAGCAAGGACAAAATCCAGCCGCAGTCCTTTCTACAAAAGATGGTAGATCAGGCACTTTTCAACTATGAATGGGTAGCACGGCTTGTTCAGATGGCCGAAGATGCTTCTCTGCAGATTTATGATCCACTCATAGGATATGCAGTTGCAGCTACGGCAACAGTCCCTTGGCTGTTCCAGTTTGCCCGTGATGAAGAAGCCTCTGGCAAAGCTCGAGAGAACCTCGACTTGTTTGAGGGGTTTCTGGGACATCTTTCTCTGCAGTGGCCTCATCTTGCTCACAAGGTACAGTCCTAAACCATGCATTATTATGGTACCGGTTGTTAACTCTTCCCAGCTCAAGATATTCCGAGAGCTCAAGTCTCTCGGCAGTGACCGAGGCACAGAAGCCCAGAGTACTACGATCAGGTTTCAACCGGAGCTGTTATGGGATCTACTTGGCCCTGGAATCTCTCTCCCGATAGATGGATCCGGACCCAAGATAAAGCATAGTCATCCTTTGTCCTCAAAAGCTACCCTTCATGTCACGACCAGATATGTTCATCCGATTACAGAGCGACAAGCGAGTGAACGGTCGGTTACTGAGGCTCTGGATATGAATTTCCAAAGGTCACTGGAAGGATTTGATGCACCCTTTCTAGATGATTTCTTTTCTGACACTTTACTAGAAGGGGTTTTCTAATCTCGCAGACATTGTGCGTCTGTTCTCGAATATTTAAACAATATATTGAATTCTCAGATACCCAATTTACTGCTCAGGATCGTCTTAGACCCATCAAAACGGTTGTCCAACACTTCAACTACAGTATCTCGCGCCTGTCTTGGTAGACTTGTATTGTTTCAATGGACTTGATTATGGAACTAGACACACTAGTGCGCCCGACATTTTCCTACACTACAATCCAGAGGTCAACCCTTTCAACTCTCGCGGTTGTGGAGATGGTCATTGAATCTAGGCGAAACAATCAACGCGATCCAATGGCACGAACGGCTTCCAGCCTTGTCAGTCCAACAAGCCAGTTCCAGGGTTACAATGGGGTAAGGATTGATCAAAAAATATCTTGCTTAAATATCTGTGCGCAATTTATCTGACCGCACGTCCAGGTGTCCAGGCGTTAACCTTGAGACCTGCTCGACAAGCTTTTGGGGGTGCCCCTGAACGAAGAACTGCCGGTTTATCGATATCGAACCTGCTTCTGACTTGGACCACTTTGTCGAAATAAATCACTTTCACAGAAACATTGAAGAGATCAAGAGACACTGCCAGACAAAGAACGACACCAGGAAACAGCTATAATGTCGCAGCCGATAAATCCCTTCATATCCGCAAATCACCTGCTTCAGCTGATTAAGACCCAAGTCCTCAATTCCCTCTCAGAATTCTTTATTCATACTCTTCCCCAGTTTTCACCAGAAGTACCAGTGGCATATACAAATCTAACAGCACCCCAACACCCATTTTCTGCCCTCGCACAACTCTTATCTGGTGCCTCAAGCGCGGATGCACCAGAAGCCTTCAAACTTGTGTGAAATGCGTTATACGAGCCTCATGCTTTACGGAACGGCTCAGATTCTGCTGGGATGGTTGAAATTCCTTAGCAGTGTCTCCGCGATGCCGCGTTCAAGGGGCGTATCCCGTTGGCACGCGTGTTTGTGAGTTGTGAGCCATCAGTATTATCACGAGGCCCACCGCGAGTAGTCCGTGGTCCCTAGTCTGGAAGCCAGATCTTGACAGCCATGAGTCGTAGAAACCTGGACTATCTCGACTTCTTCCGATCACAAGGCATAGATATCAACCATGATTGGTCTCGTGTAGAGCTACTACGGCCAATCATTGGCCTGGGTCAGAGCGATGAACCGCTTGACACCCAAGCTACGATGGGCTGTTGAGAGAGGAATCAGAATCAAAGCTGCTGGAGCTCTACACCGAGCGGCACAGTATGGCTTGGCTGAAGCGCTGAGGATACTGTTGGATGCCGGTGCATATGTTGAGGACTCGGAAGAAGACGACGAAGGGATAGATTCGGCGCTCATGAAGGCTGTTAGGAAAAGACTTGTGGATGTTGTGAAGCTGTTGGTGAAACGAGGAGCGAATGTCGAACTGAAGAATAGGCTTGGAGAGACTCCTTTGAATATAGCGGCTGCTGGAGGGGTTGATCAAGTTTCTGTCATAATGGAAAAGCATCGGGTCTTTCATTCAACTTGATTGCTTATACGGGAATAAAAGAAACTCGGTGTTATTTTGGGCTTCAGAAATCAAGTGAGCAACTACAAACGACCCGTAGTATGAGGTCCAGGCGAAACGCTTGTTGACCTCGCCCTCTCCATCTCCATCCGAGCAGCTGAAGCCTCAACCCGAGACCCAGTATCCGGGTCCCATACCCAGCCCTCTTTTAACCACATCCACTGTAAGCACACCTTCAACTCCTTATCCAACGGCACAACTCTCTTCCACTCTGGTTCAAAGCCCGGTTTCGCTCCGAGGCCGTTCCAATCCATGGCTAGACCTCTCATTAGATCACGATGAAAAATGCGGAAACTATCAATAGCATATGGTCCCAGTGCTGGTAGATGAGCTACCTCCCAAGCTTCCCTCTTGTCATCTTCACCGAGGACTTCGCTTTTGCCGATATCTAAACCGTCTCCTTTGTTCGGGTAATGGAGCTTTCTATATCGTCGATGAGGTGATGGCGGGCTGGCGACCCATGCAGTCGCAAAGTCGATTAACCGATTAGCCCTGGTGTTGTACAGTCCTATCGGACGAAGGAGCTCAGCTAACGCTGGCTGTGACGCCTCTGCTAAATCTTCAGGCGTAGGATACTCGGATAGAAGTGTCTGGAAAACCGGTCGCGCTTGAGCTCCTCTTGTGCGGTTCCATAGCACCGCTGCTACTAAGAGAGCGTAGAGGTTCATCGCGACACTCTCTTGAATAAGGCCAAATCGCTTGTTCCGTATAGGCGGCGTTTCGCGAGTGGAGGTTGATGATGTTGTTGATGACGCAGGCCTCTGTTTTGGACGGACTTTTTGCCTTGGTATTGTCTTTGGCTGGGGAACTACCCTGTCGTCTTGGCCATGCTTGGATGTATGTTTTAACATGGAACGAGTAACACGGCGGTTAACGGGGTTATTCATACTGATAGATGTGGTTGTAAATGTGTAGGTATTGTAGTTTTCAAAAGGCAAGTGTTCGTGAGACTGGAATAACAGCTACGAGTCATCACGTCATCACGTCATTAACTATTGCACTGTAGACTAACGTTAGATCCAAATGTCTTGGACGGTGTCGAATTAGCCAAGGCTGGCGAGCATGGAACGTGAAACCACCCAATGTTTTCGAATTGGCAATTGATAATGCTGCCAATCCCGATATGAACATGGAGGAACAGAAACAATTCTTTGAACTGGCGAGAAAATGGTGGAAGCTCCCCGACAAGGAATCCGACACCGCGAGGAACGAGCTATCTGATGGCAAAGTCAGCTTCATCTAAATGCTTCTCATGGCTTCTGGTCCCCGTCATCGAAACATCAGGTTCTCCAAACGCGGCGCACACACATACACACAAAAGTCTTGAATAGCTTGCTAAGGCTATCTTATGGAGCGTTAAGAGCGGCAACTGGCCGCCAGGTTTCCAGTCTACGCTATGTGGCAGTTGGTGTATACTCAGGAAGATCGCTCGACGAGGAAGACGCACACAACACAGCTATTGGATTTACGGGAATGATGCACCTGCCGGTCTCTACATGATTGACATCAGTCCAATATATCTATCTTGATGATGCATCGACGTCACTACCAACAAATTTAGAGAGTCAGTCATATACGGTCAGGAAAACCTCGTCTCATTGACTATTGTGATGATTGCTTGAGTGTGTATCCTGAGGAGGTATGGAGAAGTTTGAAATCTTTGTCAATGAGCGATGATTAGATGTTCTATTTGTTTGTGAGATGATAGAGTTTGTATGTATGAGTAATGTCTGTGTCGTCGAGAATTATCAAAGCCTTATATAGCATCTAGTCATGGATCAATGAATATTGACAAAGTTGGCAACGAGAAAGCCAACGATATGGATATAATATACCTATTGGACCTCTCGATACGAGTTTTGTAAGAATCCGTACTACGCATATTTCAATTGATATTTGCTACTTCATTGTGTGCTCCATCATTGTACGTGGCAGACTGAATCTTCATTAGTATTTCAAACAAGTCAAGGTATATGAGAAGACTACACAAATCGAACACATATCGAACCCAAACCATTCTCAGGCTGTGGAATTTGCAAAGCATAAGAACAATTCAAAATTCTTCTATCCCATCTATCATGCATAATAAGCCATCATATCTACAGAGGCTCCAACAAAAACTTGAACTTGTACTCCTCAGTCTTGACCATCAAATCTTCTCTCACCGCAGGACCACAAGCCCCTGAGCCCACACCAGCAACCCGGGCATCCAGTCTCAAGTGGACAGCGCCGTCTTCCACAAGATCAGGAGGATGACGCGCAGATTGGATAGTATCTGTGCTGTGATGCGAGGCGACAAAACTGAACTGTGAGTCCTCGTCTACACGTGAAGCACGTAGACCAGCTCCTCGTGAACCAAACTTGACCCATCTAGTCTCAAGTCTGTTTCCGTTCTCTTGAGGCACATCGTAAGGAATCTGTAATTCGTTGACTGATTCGACGTCCCAGATTCCTACGTGCTGAGCGGACTTCTTGTCAGGATAGCTTTCGCCGGGACCAAGCCCGAACCAGGAAACTTGTTCTAGCGCTTCGCTACCGTGTAGATTCAAACCAACGCGAGGGATGTGTTCAGGAAAAGGTCCCGTAGGCGAAAGACGAGCCACGTCGATGGAAAGCGCACCAGTAGCATACACGGTATACTCGACCTCGCTGTTCCATCCCCAGCCGAGAACAGGAGGTGTGAGATAAGTGTGTGCCTTAAGCACCGTCTTTTGCGAGTCCGACGAATCAATAGAAAACGATCGAAGCTGAGACGTGAGTGCATCAACTCCAAAACGCTGCCAGTAAGGCAAAGATCCAGAAACATCGTTATCCGTCGCAGGACGCCAAAACGACGGGATAACAGCCACACCGGTCTTGGGGTCAGGATACAGAATCTCCTTTCCATCCACAGCCCAGCTCTTGACGGATCCTCGAGCTCGGTCGAAAGTGAAGACAAAGTTGAGACCGGAAATCTTGACAACAGAGCCTTCAGTGCTTACTTGGAGCTTGGAGGACAGGTGGTTCAGACTGGAAGACGTGGACTTGCTGGTCGGTTCGTGTAGTCTGTGCTGGAACCAGGCGACTTCGTGGCCGGCATTGGCCCAGAGGGTGGATTGTTTTAGAACAAGGGAGACGGTTAGGTAGATTTCATTGTCGCCCTTGATGTTGAATTGGTCAAGTGGTAGAGAGATAGTTCCTTTCTCTCCGGCAGGGATTGATGGCAAGTCAAAAGAACCACCCTTGATCAGCAAAATCCTATCAAATGTTAGTGACGGGATTTCCATCATTGTTATCAAGCACTCACTCATCTCCAAACCGTTCCACTTTGAAGTGCGCAGCTAGGTAGCTCAGATCACCAAAGTCATGTCTGTTCTCAACAACAAGCTTGCCATCCTCGACAGAGAAGCCAACCGGTTGAATCGCCTTCTTAAACTCGGTCAGCCCCTGGGTTGGCTCATGCTTGCTGTTGACCAATCCATCCATAACAAACGTTCCATCGTGAGGTGTCTCGCCGAAATCGCCTCCGTAGGCATAGTATCCCGCATCTTCCTTCCACAGACCGTGGTTGGCCCATTCCCATATGAAGCCGCCCTGAAGACGAGGATAGTCCCGGAAGGCTTGCTCGTAGTCTTCAAGCCAGCCTGGGCCGTTCCCCATGGCGTGGCCGTACTCGCATAGGACAATGGGCTTTTCGAACTTGCCGTCCTGAACGCCCGATTCCTTGGCATGCTTGATGAGTCGCTGGATGCTGGGATACATATAGCTGTACATGTGTGCTGTTTCCGCATGGGCATCGCCTTCATAGTGAATAAGACGTCCAGGGTCAGTCTCTGTACCGTACTTGAACATGGCCTTGTGGTTATCTCCGTAAAAGGCTTCGTTTCCAAGACTCCATATGATAATACTGGCGTGATTCTTGTCACGTTGAACAAGAGCCTGCATTCTGTCGACGTAGGCGTCCTTCCATGTGGGGTTGTTGGAAGTGAACTCGGCAGACTGGGGGAACGCGAGCTTCTTGCGCTCCTCGTAGTCCATCTCTTCGGGAATATCCAACGGACGGGCAACAGCGTCGTAGAAACCGTGGCACTCGAGATCAGCTTCCGCCATGACCCAGAGACCGAGCTCGTCGCAAAGATCGAGAATTTTAGGGTCATGGGGCTGGTGGGCGCAGCGGAGAGCGTTGACGTTGTGTGTCTTCATGAGAAGAAGATCTCGCTTGGCGAACTCGAGAGGAACGGAGCGTCCGAGGAGAGGATGGTGCTCATGGCGGTTCACGCCACGGAGACGGATGCGCTTGCCATTGACTGTCATCAGACCGTTGATGAGCTCGACTTTACGGAACCCAACATGGTGCTGAACCTTGTAAGGTGTCTTTGAGTCTCCAGCTTGAAGCGTGATATCAGCTTTGTAAAGATACGGGGTCTCTGCTGTCCACTTCTTGGGGTCGTTTACTGCAAGTTTGATATCGACTTGCTTAGTGCTCTGGTCAACATTGACCTTTTCAGTACCGATGACAGCACCGCCGTTCTGATCGAGTTCAGAAAGCGTGAGCTCTACAGTTCCAGAACTCTGGGTGGAAATATCAACAGTTGCGTGAAGAGTGGCACTTTGGTACTTTTCGTCCAGGTCTGTACGGAGGAAGAAGTCTTCGATTCTACCGTGCTCTGGGAAAGCAATCAGGCTGACACTTCTGAAGATACCTGCTACGAATTAGCAAAAAGCACATTTAACCATATCATGAGAAAACTTACCAGAGAGCCACCATTGGTCCTGATCTTCGATATAGGTCGCATCTGACCACTGATACACCCTCACAAACAATTCGTTAGGCCCCTTCCTGTTAACAAAGGCAGAAACATCAAACTCGGACGGGTTTCTGGACCCTTGAGCATAGCCGATGAGTGTTCCGTTAACCCAAACATGATAGCCGCTATCAACACCGTCAAAACGAAGTCTCAGCTGAGAATTAGACTCCCATCCAGCAGGAATGTGAAATTCCCGCCGATATGTTCCCGTGGGGTTCTCGGTAGGTACATGTGGAGGACACACTGGGATGGGATACTGGACATTGGTATACCAGGGCTTTCCGTGGCCTTGAAGCTGCCAATGTCCAGGCACTTGAAGCTTCTCCCAGATAATGCTGTCTGTCGCTTCTGGCTCCGGAGCCTCGAGCGGCGTGGAAGAGAGGTGAAAGTCCCATGATCCATCGAGCAGCACTGAAGTCTCTGGGATATGGTATGATCGGGTAGGGAGACAGTTCCTTCGGAAGACAGTCTCGTTGGAGTAGTCTGGCCGAGACTCATCTTCCTGAGGGGAGATGCCCTTGGGCGATACGTGAATGTTCTCTCCCATGTTTGTGTTGAGTTGTGAGATTCCGACATTGATGCTTGAGTTTTCGAGGATTACCTTGGGCCTTTTAACTCTTGAAACCCTTCGTACTTCTCCCCACAAGAGACAACGCTGCGATGGGGTCGCAACATGCTCTTTCGATCATCTGTATGGCTCCATGCCAAGGATCCACGAATAGTACCACCAGAATGCATGATAGGTGCGGATGGGAACAATTGAGGGGAAGAGTTTCGAGCTTATTCCTTGCTATGGAGTGTAGCAGCAGAGGGGTGTCATAAGTTTTTGAACACCTAGATGTAACTAGCCTGATGACAAAGGCAGATACCACAGCCGGCACGGTGAAGTACAGTGCGAAGAAACTCTAACCTTACAAGTCTAGTATTTTGTATACCACCCACGAACACGTTGGATATCAGCTGTTGAACCTAAAGGTCGTTTAGTTTAGCTGGGCGACCGGAACGCGGCTTTGTGGTGTTATCTTCTCGTGAAGACTCTGCTGCATATGTGCTATGGATCGTAGAGAGAGGGATAGAAGGAAATTGCTGATGAATTTGGCGAAAGGAATAGTGTTGCCGGCGTAACTCGCATATTCGGGACCGTATTTGCGGTGATAATTCCTTGCCTCGAGGCATATTTTGCAGTCGAGATGTTGAAAGGTTGAAGTTCTTGGCACTGTGCCGGTTGTCAAATTTGCCTTAGTCATATGGCTAGCTACATCTAAGCGTTCAAGAACTTATGACACCCCACTGGCAGATCCCTGGAATCGGAGCCATCAACAGACCCAACGGGTTCTGCCAACACCAACCCCAGGCATTGCGTCCGGGGATACCGGAGCCGGAGTGGATGCATCAGAGCTCCCCGACTTCCCCGACGTGCAGAACCTAGGCTTATTCGATACGAGGTGTCATTGGGTCGCTCATGGTCTTTTGACCCCGGCTTAACCCCTCTCCGTCCAAGTCACATCGACCCACCGTTAGCCTTCTTCCTCAAACCCATGAGAGACTACCGAAGAGGAGGGAAAAAGAATGCGGGGAAGGCTCATACAGAGTCCCCAGAACTGGAACGACTACACACTCATGTGTTGTTCTGCTCATTAAACCGAGACCAGGGTTACTATCCGGCTTTTAGGGCCTGTCTGCTCGGACGAGACATACCATTCAAGCGAAACATGACAGCGCGAGGCAATAAAAGAGATGGCATGAAATGTTATAAAAGACCAGTCGCGTGCCTTGGCTTTTCTACTTTCTCACCAGGGGAACAATAGCATTATCTAGTTTGCTTCCAACTTCTACTCTGCAACAACAACAACCTCCTACCTTACGCTGCCATGGCTTCTCAACATGACGAAAAGCATGCGGTAGACGTGGATTTCAACAACCAACCACATGATGTCGGTGAGGTTGTACAGCTTGCTGAAGATGTCGAGTCTCAGGAACTGTCGCCGTGGACACTGCATATGTTTCGTCTATATGGCGTCTTGGCCTTTGCCTACCTGTGTGGCTGTCTCGTAAGTTGAACCACTAAGAAAACGAGGATCTAGAACTGACATCTCTTTACTAGAATGGCTACGATGGTAGTTTGATGGGTGGTCTCAACGGTATGAAGTCCTACCAGAAATTCTTCAACATGTAAGTTTCCATCCTCACCGATAGCCAACACACGCAGATCGGCCATTTACTAACACAACATTCCTAGGTCCGTTGAAGGATCCTCCACTGGTATCGTCTTCGCCTTGTACAACATCGGTTCCGTCGCCGCCGTCTTCTTCACCGGCCCCGTTAACGACTCCTTTGGACGACGCTGGGGTATGTTCATCGGTGCCCTGATCGTCATCATCGGCACCTGTGTGCAAGCACCATCACCACACCGCGGACAGTTCCTCGCTGGTCGATTCATCCTGGGTTTCGGCGTCAGCTTCTCCTGTGTCTCTGCACCATGCTACGTCAGCGAGATGGCCCACCCGAAATGGCGAGGTACTCTGACTGGTCTCTACAACTGCACATGGTACATCGGTAGCATCATTGCTAGTTGGACAGTGTACGGATGCAGTTACATCGATACTCTCGATGCTTGGCGTATCCCTATCTGGTGCCAGATGATCACTTCGGGCATTGTCGCCGTCGGTGTTCTGTGGCTACCAGAGTCTCCCCGATGGCTCATGGCCCAGGACAGACACGCCGATGCCATCAAAGTGCTCACCAAATACCACGGCGAAGGTGACGAGAACCACCCCATGGTTCAGCTCCAGCTCAAGGAGATGGTGTCTCAGATCTCGGCCGAGGCATCCGACAAGAAGTTCTGGGACTACAGGGGACTCTGGAACACGGCCAGCGCGCGCAGACGACTCGTTTGCGTTCTCGGTATGGCTGTCATGGGACAGGTCAGCGGAAACAGCTTGAGCTCATACTATCTGCCTGCCATGCTTAAAAACGCCGGCATTCTCAACGAGCGCAAGGTTCTGGCACTTAATGGCATCAACCCCGTCTTGTGTTTTGTTGGCGCCATTCTCGGAGCTCGACTTACAGATGTCATCGGTCGTCGTCCTCTGTTGATTTACTCCATCATCTTCTGCTCTTGCTGCTTTGCTGTCATGACCGGCACCAGCAAGGTATCCATGGACGACCCGTCCAACACCACAGCCGCCAACACCACCGTGGCCTTTAT
This sequence comes from Fusarium domesticum, assembly GCA_013618395.1. Lineage (NCBI taxonomy): Eukaryota > Fungi > Ascomycota > Sordariomycetes > Hypocreales > Nectriaceae > Fusarium > Fusarium domesticum. The sequence continues at coordinate 18,302 of JABFEV010001945.1, forward strand.
CTTCATCTTTGGAATCGTCTTTTCCTTCGGTTGGACGCCCCTTCAGTCAGCTTACATCGCAGAGTGTCTGTCAACCGACATCCGCGCCAAGGGTACTGCGATTGGAAACTTTGCCAGTGCTTGCGCGTCGACTGTGATCCAGTACTCTTCAGGACCGGCTTTTGAGGACATTGGCTACTACTTTTACTTGGTGTTTGTGTTTTGGAATCTCTTCGAGGCTGTCTTTATCTACTTTTTCTTCCCAGAGACCAAGGATCGTACCCTGGAGGAGCTTTCGGAAGTTTTCGAGGCCAAGAACCCCGTCAAGAAGAGTCTTGAGAAGAGGAGTGCTGAGACGGTCATGAATACTCTGAATGTCACGGGCAAAGATAAGCTTGAGACGGCGGCTTGAAGAATTGTGAACCGTGGAGGATCTGCCTTTTAGGCGCGTTTCTTTCTGGGAATTTACTCCTTATAATTTAGTTTATGAATAAGATTGGGTTGTAATTAATCACACAGTATCCGTGGCTGCAACAACATTTATCTACGGCCAGTGGACACTCGATCTCACACGCTTAACGTCGGGCACCCATAACCCGCCACCGCACAACACTATGAAGACATCAATTTCGCCGTTGCATAATAACATTAATTATTAGAATGATAATCTAAGGTTAATTGAAATTCATTATAAAGGTCCTAAAAGCGCACTTTCTTATTATTAATGTTATTAGTGAATTGTTTCCCAAGCTTCCTAACTTGCTCTCGTGTGTTTCTAATTACCTTGATATTGGCAAACCTCTTGTTATTACCCGGCTTTACCTTCTTCCTTTTCTTTAGTCGAAAATGCTCAATTTAACTCCTTAAGACCTATAATTCACGCTCTTAGTCTGCAATTTTAACCAGGTGCTTATCTAGTGCCATGCCGACCTTCTGGAAGAGGAGTCTTGCCGTAGATCCAAGCTCCTCCTTATTTGCAACGAAATTAATAGCTATATGGACTTCGAGGCTGCGAAAAGGTATTAAAATCACGTTATTCTAGGTGACCACCGTAAAAACTCAGCAAATTCATAATCCTTAGCGTGAGACTAATGCACCTAGCAAGCCACCCCGCTGATGATCACTTCCGCATACAATTAGTATGAGAATGTAAACTAATGTGGCGAATATTAGAGCGTTATAATGTCTGCTCGTGAGGGGAATCGTTTTCTTTCTAATTTTCCTCTTTCCTCTAACTCAAGCTCTCACTAAGCTGCTTTTTTTTTCTTTTTTTAAAGATGCCTCCTTTTAATAAGGTTGACTATAATGCTATTAGTTAGCAACCCGTCGAAACACGTAAAAGACATAGTCTAAAGCCTCGCCTCTATATAGACCGCCTATTCCGGCCAATTAACCCTATTATACGAGTTAAATGCTCTTATCTAAAGAGAAAAAAAGAAGAGGTTATTTTATAGTTAATTTACTATCGCCGCTGGCATTAGGGGATCTATAGCCCACTAACTATACTAGAAGCTGCTGCCTACTTTAAGATTCCTGCTTTGTTAGGGATCAGAACAACCACACTACCACCAAAACATAAGGTAGATAATGCAGGTTGAATAAGTTAATATTGTGTTAGAGGGCAATGT
>JABFEV010001948.1:0-12504 GCA_013618395.1 Fusarium domesticum
ATTAATAAAGCTAGTATTAAAGGCCACTTATAAGCTATCCTCTTTATATCTAGGTATTATGCTATATTCTAGTAAAAGGCCTTAATGGTCGTTAAAGTGAGTCTGGTCTAGAATTTCCCCTGCATTGTTACTAGTAGAATAGAAATTTACTTAGAATCAGGGGAAAAAAGACATGGGCCTGGACTTGATGAAGCCCAGGCTTACAGCTGAGTCTGTTCCCCTAGGGTTAGGTCACCAAGTCAATGCCAACAGGTGTACCGTTGAGGGGGTTGGTATGGGTCAATGAAGAAAATGTACATGAGTCTGGGGTAACTTCTAGCTAAATATAAACCAAAGCGAAAAATATGTACTTTCGTTATACATCCCGCACCGACCCTTCAACAGGCACTGATATCCTAAGCCCACGATCTTCGAAAGTGCGCGGATGCTCGGTGACCATGGAACCGTCTAGCAGATCTTGTCGAAGCAGTGCTGTTGTCGACGTGGAAACCCAGAATCTTCTGAGCAGCATGCTCGGCCGTGATCATAATGATGGACTGAGTGTTGCCAGTAGGCAAGTCAGGGTGAATCGAGGCATCCACCACGAACAAGTTGTCGGTTCCGTAGACTCTGGTGTCCAGGTCGACGACACTGGATCCATTGGCCTGTCGGCCATCGTCGATACCCATCCTAGCGCTTCCAACCCAGTGATCACCGCTGATCATCTTAGTGGCGAGAATATCGTCCACTGTGGCATTGGGGGTGACGTACTTGAGAGTAGAGTTGTTGCCGCCAGTGAGATCCAGCCAGGACTGGATGAACTCAGACATGGTGTCACGATCGTTCTGCTCGATCAACCACGGCTTGGTGTTGAGAACCGTGTTTCCAGAGACCGAAATACCGAGCTCGCCAACCGTCTTTGTGCCGTGAGTCAAGAATGTGCGCACAGTGATGACTCCAGATGCCATGGCGCTGGCCGTTCCCTGGACGTAACGAGTACGGCCATCAGCGCCCTTGATAGACGTCCATAGATGCATTCTCTGAGCAGCCTGGGTGATGACTCCGGAACCCTGGTGGTAGAGGTCTAAATCAGCCGGAGGAGGTTCGACAGCAACCTGGTTGAAGTTATAAGCAGTGAAGTTGGTCTTGTCATTGAACTGCAGCATGACCTGTGCGTGGTCCTGGAGATTATGGCCAACGGGAAGATCAATCCAGTCGCCTTCGGCGGGGAGAACGACACCTGTCTGCGCAGAGCCGCTCTCGACAATAGCCAGAGCGTCGGACCGTCCGATGCCAGAGTTCCAGAGAATTCGGGGAGTCGACAGAGCACCAGCCGCGAGAACGACTTTGCCACCAGCCTTGACATTGATGATCTGTCTGCTACCGTCTTCAGCAAGTGTGAGAACACCGGTGACGGCACTGCCATTTCGGATAGTCTGGATCACCTTGGTGTTGAGCCTGAGAGTGAAGTTGGGCAGTTCCTGGGCGAAAGGCATGTAGGTTCTGGCGGGTCCGGCACGGAGATTGTCCTTGATGGACCACGAAGGACGAGAATAGACCATGTGCTTCTCATTGGGCGATTCAATCGAGTCCACTTCCGTCCAGCCCTTGGTGTCGAGGTATGAGGACAAGACTTTGTAGGTGTAGTCGTTGTAGTACTGGCCATCATCAGATGGAGACGTAGTACCGGGGTTACGCTCATACAGACGATCAGCCGCCTCGGAGACATCATTCCATCCCCAACCCTTTGGCCAGCGCTGCCAGTCATGCTCAGGGGGGTGGATAAAGTTCAACCCATTGATGGAGCTTGAACCTCCCAGGAGACAGCCCGCGGCAGAAGCAGTATCGCTACAGAACTTGATACCGGAGACAGCCGACATGCTGCTTCCCAGGCTGGGGATGTCGTAGGGAGTCAGGGAGTTGTTCCAGGGGAGGCCTTGGGTAGCTCCAAGAGAGATCAGGTTGGCAGGGCCTCGCTCGATGAGAAGAACACTCTGTCCAGACTCGGCGATACGCTCAGCGGCGATAATACCGGCAGGACCGCCACCGACGACAATAACATCGTAGGTAGTGTTGAGAGTGGTAGGCACAGGGAACGTTGTGCTTCCACCAGGTGAGGTGGAGTTTCCGCCAGGCAATGTAGTGCCGTTTCCAGGAGTTGGGACTGTTGAAGCAGCCCACGAAGCCCACTGCGTATACGAGGCGGATTTAGCAGCAGCAATGTCGATACCGAACTGACCAAATCCCGCAGCATGATAAGACAGGGCACTGGCAGGGTCCGATGGGGTCTCTGGGTTCTCGTCCGAGATGGCCCATCCAACAACAGGGTTCTCGTTCAAAAGACTTGTCGAGCCGGCAACGATACAGCCCTCGCACAGGAAGGTGTAGGACAGATGGGTGCTGTTGATAAAGGTACCGTTGGCGATGGGAAGAGCTGCAATCTCGGTGGCAGTGTAGACGTCGGGGTTGGCGTAAGATCCTACAATTCTGAAAGACGTCTTGATCTCCTCCTTGTCTGCCCAGGCTACAAAAAGCAGACTGTTCAACATGCCGCCCTTGAGAGAGACACCACCCCATCCACCATTCTCAGTAAGAGGAACAACCATCTGACCAATAAAGTCCGACCCGATAGTCTCTGGAATCGCAATACCGAAACTGTAGTCTGATTTGATGTATCTCTGATAGTCGATCCCAGTGTTTGGATCATTGTAAGCCGTGGCTCGAAGACCCTGAGCTGCGGCCGAAGTAGCGAGCCCAAGAAAGGCCGCTGCCTGTGCGATGTGGCAGCGCATGACGGTAGGTTTTCAAGGGGATGAAGAGTATAAGTTAATGAAAGTAATGAATGGATGGACAACCGCCAGGGTTGGTCAAGAAGAACGAACGAAAACACCGGACTCGCGGCGTGTGAGAAAAGAAAACGAATGAAGACGAGTTGAAGTCCAGTCAAGCTGAAGAATGGACATCAAGGCGGATTTGTCAAATATTTAAAGCTGACTATTGTCCCAACAGATACTATCCAAGTCTCGCATACGTACACGCATGCAAGTAATTCTCCTTAATCAAAACGTTGATTCAGAGTCGCAATCGGGCGACGAGGGTATAGGTATAGCGTCAAACCCCAGTTTCAAGATCCTTCGAAAAGAAATCCAAGTCTACTGATACGTCCGTTTAACAAGTTCTCCATTGCTGATCACATCACTGTTTTAAGGAAGTGAATTTATCGTGGATAACTTAATTTATGGTTAATCAACTTTCTGCGATTGGTAGGCAGTCTTCTTTTCTCCGTCTTCTCTGTCTTCTCCTGAGGCCTTGGTGGAATGTGATCCTTGTGAGTGGGCAATGATCTCCTTGGTAGTATCAGGGATGTAATGCATGTTCAGTTTCTAAGCATGGAAAGAATCAAAATTATAAAGACACACTAACAGTGAATAATGTCTTTCTAGTTATGGCTTGTTGGAGACAGAGTGGTTAACTGGAGGCAGACGTACCAAAGCAACTTCGGTAGAAGCCCTCATGGGTAGTCAGTCGATTTGACACAATTGCCGCCAACAAGGATCAACAACAAGGCACGGCTTGTAGATTCGTCAATATCATTGGTGGAAAAGAAGGATGGCTTCAGACCCTGATAGATAGGCCTGCAAGGGTCGTTCCGGGCTCCAAGCTGTCTCAGGATTGACGATCCAGGTAGTAAGGGAGAAAGAAAAGCAGGCAAGAATATTGATAAAACAGAGACGGGAAAGTTGCTCTTCCTTCGGATATGATGCAAGATCCGGCTACCAGGGTCAAATGTTGTCCAACAACAGGCTTATTTCGTTGATATAATTATAAGAAAACATACCAACCTTTTACCGGTAATCCAGGTTCCCACACTATTGCTTAGATCTTTCCCAGCAGTAGAAGAAGGCTCGCGTCATCCTATGATGCGGAAAACATGAATACATGGGATATGTGTTGACGAAGGAGAGCATCCTTTATCAATGCAGTGAAAGGCTACCAAGTACAGGCGTCGAGAAGACATCAGAGCAAGAGGGCAACTAGGTCAGAATGTCAGTATCTTTTACAAACATGACCTGACTAGGTATGGGCAAGGCACAAGCGTATTAGATGTCGATAGGGAATGACCTGGTTATGCCACACAAAGCTCAATTCGTGCCCCTGAACTATTATTGAACACACTGGGGAGCTATCTTGATCCAGAAATTGTCAATTTATAAGTTCCATACACCCCTATCTACCGAACTGTGACAGATGGTGCCTATCCCCCAAGATATTCTCCCAACACTTCCTGACCCTAGTCAACCCTCTTCGCCACCCTTTCAAGTCTATGCTGTTCATTCAAAATCTGCCTAATCCTACTCTGAAAGTAAAGCGGTCCCTCTTCCATCCTCGAATGCATCTCCCCATTGACAAAAACACCCCCATTCAGATTCCTTTGCGCGTTATTGCACAGCCATTTGTCCTCGTTGAGAATTCTCTTAAACATCTCGTCAATTCTTTTGAAATCGTCGTTGTTGGCGTCGTTGTGACGGTAGACTTCGTATTCCATTGAACAGTGCAAGGCCGAGGTCGGTACACATCTCATAATGTAGAAAAAATGTGGCCTGGATATGTTAGATGATGTCTTCTTCTTGTAGGTAGATGATGGATACTTACGAAACAGTCATGCAAGAATTAGGGAAATAATAGTTGCTGACGATCTTCATGCCCTGCTTTTCCTGCTCGGCAGAGGTATTAGGGAAATGCTCAATCTTTCCACCCTTGGCTTCGACTCTATAAGCTGTGAGGTCCGCCACTGCTCCAACATCTGGATGGGCTGTCTTGCAGTGGTAGCATTCATTGTAGTTGTCGGCCAGCGTCTTCCAGTTATAGTCGCCGGTCATTCCCCAGGTGTGGTCAAAGTGGTAATCGTCAAAATTGAAGGGCTCGTGCCTCGATAACTGATCGATACCCTTGAACTCGGCGGACCAAGCTTCAGGTTGCTTGGAGGCATTTAGGTTGACCCAGACGAAGCCTTTTGCATCGACGTGGACATGGATGGGCAAGAGGCCATGGTTCCCTCCATCGAAGGCTTGCACATCGATGCTCGAGTCATTGTTGCCTTGACACTTACATACCAATTCACTCAACTGGCCTTGTTCTTTAGATGCGAGTGGTGAGACTCCATGACGGCATTTGTTGAGAAACCCACGGATCTCTCCGTCGTCAATTCTTACAAGAAGGAACGGAAAACCAGCTTCCTCAATTCGTAACCATGAGCCGGTATCTGTAAGCCTCAGCTTGTGGGTGACAAGAATCCATTTCTTGGAAAAGATGGCTCTTCTTTCCAGTTCGTAGATGTCGGCAGAACTGTACCAGTTAGACGGCAGAGCCCGCACCGTGGCTCCAGCGTTTCCTTCAATTGTAATTGTCGTCTCTCGTGAACACAATGACCATAGATACTTGGCAAGAAAGCCAAAGAAGGCAGCGGCAGAAACGAAGCTGATACTTGAGGTTGAGAGAATGGAAGACATAATGAAACAAGAGTGTTTTGGTGTAACTTAGACTTGCTGTACGAACTGAAGAGTGCCTGGCCAGTACTTTTATCTTTCATAGATTCTGGACAATTTTGGTCAGGTGAGCGGGAAATCCGACTTATCGAGATGGACTACGGCGGGAGAGACGGAGAGCACACGGGGAGCGATCGGATGACAGATTCAAGTGGCAAACTCTCGAGCTAGATAGCGCAGGTGCCGAGATCTTTCATACTAGCGAGCATCTGAGTCCTCTTGCGGCAGCCAAGTGGTTCTAGGTGTGTCTCTGCCTCCCTGTTCATATCAGCTGGAGAAGATATACAGCATCTGACGAAGAGGACAAATCATACAAGACTGTCGAGTAGTATCAGGGCTATTATAAATAAATACTTCAGATATCTCACTTTTGAAGCATATGTCAACCAATGTGTGAAGTGTCATCAGAAGCCTTGTATGCTAAATACTGCTGTAGTCCCACCAGTTCAAGCCACACATGGAATTAGTCCCCGAAGGCATGATATTCTCCCAAGGCCCCCACGATAAATCGAAATTACTAGCAACATCCCCGACATCAGATACCATCTCAATGAACGGTTGACCAAGTCCATCTTGGTGCGCAGTCGTCATACCCACCCTTGTCGTCGCTGGGGAAGTTTCACCGTCTGATCTTGATGACAGCCATTCCGGAGGTGAGGCATAGTGAGCTGTAGATTCGCGCATACGTGCTGGTGGTGAATTAACCTCAGCACTTGTCAAGGGGAGGGCTTGCGTGTCAGGCCCCGGATCCTCTGTGTTCTTGTCACAGGAGCCACATGGAGAGTAGCCGGGAAACTGGGCTGCGGTCATGTCAAGGATAATCCACATCAATGACTTTTTGACTACCGCCTTGGTTGAAGCGAAGCTTTTCCGCTGGTCCGATGGGCTAACTAAATTTATGAATTGATCCAGAGCTTGTCTCTGAGCCGAAGAAATTAGCAAGAGCATGTACAATTGGTAAAAGAACCAGTGACTAACAACAGACTCGCAAGCCGGCCAGCAAGGAGCCATGTCCGCGATCAGTTCTTGACAAATCTTCAAGTTCGCCAAAGCTGCATTCCGCAACTCAACATCACTACTTTGCGTCCAGTACGAGTGTAAAGTGCCCGCAATAGCCGCGGCCTGAGAAAAAAAGGGGTCGGCCAGCACGAGGCCTTTCTGGCTGGCCATTTTAATCAGTCGGGAGATCCAGGTACAATGCCGAAGAGCTTTGTCAGAAGAAGCTCTCCAGAAAGTATCCGCGCCCAGTTTCTGCTTGGGTGTTTTGATCGAGTAGAGAAATGGGTGGTTGAGTACGCAGTGGATAGCATGATATGTGACCTGCAACCTGACCCATGGTAGCCACTCTGCCCTATTGTCTTGCACCTGTTGAGGAGAACAATCTGGTAGCTTAACCGTGTTGTAGCTCAATGAAAGAGGGTGTTCAAGCTCGATGTCCATCAGACGTGAACATAGCACGGTATAATCCGAGGTAGGTTGCCATGGAGCGTCGACCGAGCCTTCGAAACATCGTGATATATATGTTCGGATGTCACCCCACAGACCAAAAATCCGTATCGAATGCGGCCAAATGTTGGGCAAACGGCCTGGTAGAGTAGCGTTGGATTCTCGAGGTAGTTGAGGGCAGGGTAATGATGAATACCGTGGTCCAACTGCTGAGAAGCACGGCGAGTTGATATCGTGAGCAACGGAGGGGACTAGGATGGGTGGTCCGTAGAAAGTATCGAGAAGAAAAACACTCCAGAATAGCTTTGACTGCTCTTGAGGTGTTGACGAGCTACTCCAGGACCCCTGGAGGGTTGAGTATTGTAGGTGGCTTTTGACAAGTGATGTGTTGAGGCCAGCCAAAGGTAAGTCACCAGCTACTCAGTGTAAGTGGCAGTGTATAGAATCTTGAGTCGAGAATAATAGCCAGACGTTTTTATATCAGACTGATGACTTACAAATGGTGTTAAACAAAGCTAAAAGACACAATGCCTGGAGAACACGGATATTGACCGTCCCATCCGCAATCTTGAGCATGATCAGTCTTCTTGATGCATCTGCATAGAAATGAGGATTTTGCAAATCGGTATCCGCAAAGTCGCTGACAGTATAGGTGAGGCTCAAGGCCAAAACGACGTAGATGAGTTCCTCGCTTAGATCAAATGCCGACGAGCAATTCGCTTCTAATAACCAGAATGGCTGGCGGTGGATACGTTCAAAATAGATGTTAAATGCTTTGGAGATGACGTTCCTTGGTGGCAGAGTGCTTTGCATAGTCAGTTTCCTATCCATTTTGCTGAGAAGGTAACTTACGTTGATAGCGATGAACAGTGGGTAGTTGCAGATGAAAAGAGCGGCGTTATGGATCTTGCACCGGGGGCTGGCTGCTGTGTCGATGGAGGGTTACTAGAACAGTTATTCACCTGATACGCAGGCATTGGAGAAAACATACTCTACTCGACTTATTATTCTGTCAAGCTTGTCCTCAAGTTGTGTGAGTCGATCAGCCTACTGTCATTAGACATAAGCTCAAACAGTAATTTCAAGACCAAACCTACAACACGACCCTCGGTCTCACTAGCAACCTGTTCGATACTGGGGGGTCCATCGTTGACGTAGATGCATCCTTGACCAAGACGAGTACAGGCTGAGCATTTCGGCTTTTCGCCAGGACACCGGATTTTCTTTCGTCTAGATCTCGTAAGCTGGTGGGATGCCTATGAAGGGGCGAAAGGCGTTTTTACCGGCAATTTTCGCATGCTTGGGAGATGCGGCGGTATTGTCTGGATCTTCGTGTGTACATGCTCTATGTAGGAGGTGGTCGCCTAACGATGAGGTGTAGAAGAGCAGGAGAGGTGGTAAATAGCAAGGAACACACATGGCCGCCTCGATTCGGAGTTGGAATACAAGCAGATTGTGGTAACCAGGCTTTCCCCGCACGCTAATGTCAGCCAACTTAGCGATGACAGCATCTTAAGATATCCATTCGTGCTATCACTGGGTTCAATATGAACACAATGATAAGCCATGTTGCTTTAGCAGGTTTGGTCTAGACCCTGGGAGGGTCAGGTGGCAGTATACTATCATTTGGTCATAAACAAGAGCTTCAAGACCAAACCAATCATCAGTTCCAAGTTGCAGCTTAGCATGATGAGGGTGGGGTTTAAACAAGGAGCGGACTCAGCAGAGTAGATCAGATATTCCGGTCATGTGATCGGTAATGTTTCTGATGAAGCGGCCAGCAACTATTATCTTATCGCTCAGATTTGGTTTCTTTGATACCACCAAAGTCTACAGAATACATCCCTAGCTGAGCTGGCTTTGTTTCAAGACGATCCAACACCATACAGGTCAATCCGTGGGATGAGAAAGCCACATTCACCTTCTGGAACGCTCCTGTTTGGACACAGGAATAATCGAGTTCTCAGTTATATGAATCATGTGGGAACGGATCTGGGACGGGAATCCCGTGTTTGCGGGGGCGGGGATGAGAACGACTTGTCGAGATGAGCGGCAACTGGATCAATGTAACTATCTTCCCCGCGTGAGATGATAGGCTGAGGCTTTGTCTTTATCAGTGAGCTTTATGGCCGTAAGACAGCAAAGTCTACACACGCTGCAAAGTATATAGACTGCATCAAGTCGAGTAGTAGGACTCATCAATCACCCCTTCTCACATCTTTCCAACCAACCCATCAGACCAAACAATGACCCAATACGACGTCGCAGTCGTCGGCCTCGGCGCTCTCGGAAGCGCCGCTGCCTTCAGCGCTGCTCTCAAAGGAGCCAAAGTTATCGGCTTTGAGCAATTCGACTTTGGCAACGTACGCGGAGCATCTCACGACACGTCTCGCATTGTTAGGACCTCTTACGGAACACCGGAGTATGTGGCACTTGCACGAGCTGCCTACAAGGACTGGGCTATGCTTGAGGAAAAGTCAGGAATGCAGATGCTGAGTATTACTGGCGGTGTGGTCTTCTTCCCTAGAGATCAAACGTCGGATCTCACTAGCGGATCAGCAACGACTTCAGAGGCTGGAGAGTTTGCAAAGTCCATGACGGCAAAGGAGTTTACCAAAAGTCTCGACGTCAACGGCATTCCGTATGAACTTCTTGATTCCGGAGAAGTAAACAAGCGTTGGCCACAGTTCAATATTCCGAAGGGGGTCGTCACCGTTTACACCGCCGACTCGGGTGTAGTTCATGCTTCACGATCCGTCTCGGCGATGCAACACCAGGCTCGTGCCCACGGAGCTATTCTCAGAGAGCATACTCGTGTGGATCGAGTAATCCCCAACGATAACGGCGTGGTGGTTGAAACGTCACAAGGTCGGTTCCACGCCGCCAAGGTGATTCTAGCAGGCGATGCTTGGATCAACAAGCTCCTCACACCTCTTAACGCAACAATTCCACTATCCGTCATGCAAGAGCAGGTCACCTACTTCAAACCAAAAGACCTAGACCCTTTCGATCAAGGCAAGTTTCCTGTGTGGATCTGGGCTGGCAGTAAATACTTCTACGGGTTCCCAGCCTACGGCGAGCCCTCCATCAAAGCAGGTCGTGACATGGCCAACAATTTCATGAACCCCGAGCAGCGAACATTCGTCCCCTCGCCAGAGCTTCTCGATGAGCTTACATCTTTCATGGGCGGTCTTATACCCGCCAAAGGAGAGGCGCTCCGTACAGTGACGTGCCAATACGCCATCACGCCTGACCGACAATTTGTTATTAGTCCGTTGGAGAAGCATAAGAATGTGATTGTTGGTTTGGGCGGAGGACATGCTTTCAAGTTTGCTCCGGCCATTGGAAGGGTTTTGGCTGAGCTTGCGATAGATGGGGAGACGGGGGAGGATATATCCAAGTTTGGGATTCCAAAGTCAGTTCCTACGAGTAACCTGTAGTTTCTTGTTGAAATTTGAAACTTGATGCCTTTTGATTACTGTCTTGATGACGTGACCTAAGAGGCCAGGTACATCAGTCAGACCGACTTCCTGTATTCTCATGCCAACTGTCACGAGACACGGGCATAACACTAGGCGGTAACCTTTGGCAGAATTTAAAGCCCATGCACGTTTATTAACAGAACCTAGGTCGGAGCGCGGCCGTGATGTATGGCTACCCTCTAGTCCTCTACCAATTCTCGCCGAGCCACACTTGTACTTTTTGTCTTTGTTATCCCAACTATTTGACCACACTGACTTCCGTATTAGACATGACAATAGCCCCCATTTCTCAATGATTAGTTCGAACCCATCTCATGATAGAAAAAAAAGCCGACGCAGAATTGGTAGGCACATACATGACACGCTCCCTTTTGCTTATCATAGACTAGATGTTGGAACACAAGCTGATACTTGGTAGGATGGTACGTCCAAGCGCTGCTCTTATTTCTTTTTCCACAGGCTTACTCCTTAGCTTAAACTGTCGCAAGCGCCGGATCAAATGCGACGAAAAGAAACCATGTGGCTACTGTACTCGACGAGGCCTTGAATGCAAGCAACCTGACTTCATCGTCCATCAACTATGGTCGCAATCCGATACTTCGCCCCTATCAAGTCAGGAGAACACAAAGAGTAATCATGAACCTACCACGACATACGAGGCATTCTATGAAGCATTCCAACAAGCGCAGTCCACCGACCAGGGGCGCCGGTCAAGATACAGCTCACCCCGAGTTATTACAACCAACGCAACCCTACAGGAGGAGACGGCGGAACTGTTACGCATCTATCAGCAAGGCATCGGCACGTGGATGGATATACTTGACCACTCGCTCACCTTTCAACGCGAGGTCTTACGATGTGCGCTCTCATCACCTCTTCTGCTCCATGCAATCTGCGCCCTCTCAGCAAAGCAGATGAGTCTTACAGAGGATGAGTCTCGGTGGGAGCCTATAGCTTCCCAACACTATGGCGAAAGTCTAGGGCTACTCATCCGAGGTCTTACGCTTGAAGAGACTAGCAGAGACATCATACTCTCGGCCACCATTTTTTTGTGCAGCTATGAATTGCTCACTTTGCCTGGTACGGATTATCAACGTCATCTATTTGGCGGTCGAACCCTCATTGAAGCCGCGGGCAATGCCGAGTTCAACATAAGCAACCTTGACCGCGCCAGCTTCTGGATCTATGCACGGCAGGATGTTTCTCTAGCATTGATACATGAATGCCCAACTCTCATTCCACCTCGAGAGTGGCCAGCGCTTCCTCCAACCAACGATAAGCAGGAAGATAATTTGGCCAAACGTATCCTGTGGTTGCTGGCGAGGGTCATCGAGTTCAAATTTACAAGATGCAACGACACTAGCCCTCGTACGCTGGAAGGCCTTATTAGTACTATATCAGAGATGGATGCCTGGTGGGAGGGTGTTCCCTCGTATGCGCGTGGAATAGAGGTCGAAGATGAGTCAGGCAGCGAATTTACGCAGACTTGGTTTTATGTCCCCTCGGCAGGTCAGATACTACCACCCTGAGTTTCGATCCTTCCTTTTACTGATAGGTATAGCGGCCGGCTGTATATACTACCACCTAGCAAGGATTCTATCCCTAGAATGCTTACTACTACCTGTTGTGGCATCCCAAGCCCAGCGGGACACCTATCTTAACAACCTCCGCAAGCACTCGCTGTCCATCGCCTCGATTTGCCTCTCTCCGGGGATAGCCGAAGGAGTATTAGTTGTCGCTGTAAACCCGCTCTTTTACGGTTTGTCCTTCGTACGTTCCTATCGGTACGATGCTAACTCCCTAAAGCTGCAAAACATGTTGGATCCAGATTAATTGAAGCCAAAATCTTAACACTCTTGGAGAACATAGAAAGCCGTCTTGGGTTTCATACACGAAACAGGATATCTCAGTTGCAAAACGAATGGCATTCAGGGTTGAAAAATGCACCATCTTAATTATAACAACTTGTTGGCAGACCTCTTGATATCTAGTGGTATTGATACTGTTTAATCCAGCTAGTCTAACCTAACACTAGGGCATAAAATACCATA
>JABFEV010001953.1:0-12537 GCA_013618395.1 Fusarium domesticum
CTTCAATGCCTGGTCTTGGGTAAGGTTAGCCTGGGGGTGACAGAGACTTGGAAGCGGCGGCATCTTAGCGAGAAAAGTTGCTGATATAAATGCTTGCTGTTAGCACGTTCTAGCCTTCCTTTGGGTCCGTTGTGTGCATGAGTCCCAGCTAGTCGAGATGCTGCACGTTGGATGAGAAAGTCGGGTGCCTGTCCTGCAGCCCTGGCGCTTCATGCTGGCTCCATCATGCTTCTCCTTCTCCGTCTTGGAGAGCTTTGTTCTTGTTCAGCGGCTTCGGGGCTCATCCCAGTCAGAGAGAGCTTGAAGTATGGAGCACCAGAAGTCATACTTGACCAACCAGTCACTCTCAACTCTGCCTAGTGGAGCCGGCGCTGGAGACTCAGACAGCTTACAGAGCGCAAGGACGAATGGGAAAATGGGGAAAATGGAAGAGAGAAAGGATTCTGAGCCTGATGTGCTTTTTCTGACCTGGCCCACGAGGGAACAAATAACAAGTCAAAGTGTACAAAGTTGCTCCGTGGAGCCCATGGACTGGGCTGTCAGACCGTGTCAAGTGTGCCGAAGGGGTGGGGCGCTGTTGGACCGTGTGGCAGAGGCGCCAGCAAAATCTCCCGTGAAATCAGCCCATTTTTGTCTCCTCGTCAGGTCAAGAGGCGCCAGTCCCCGATCCCGTCTCCGCTTGCTGGCGAACAATCGTGTCATGCCATTTCTCCCCTCCCCCTAGCCCCTTCCAACAGGGCGACTTTGACCCGACTGTGACCTGCCCCCCTTGCCCTGCTACTGCCCTTCTTCTCTACCCCAGTCCGTCCCTACCTACCTAGGCCCCACTAAAAAGTTCACCACGACCTCTCCTGCGATACTGTATCAAGTGTGTGGCCTCGAACCTTCCCCCTTCCTTAAACCCTGGTCTTGTCTTCCCACTTAGCCCCGACCTCCGGCTTCTGCCCGCCTGTTCGCTTTCCTTTATCTGACTTTTGAGGTAGGAATAGCTTCAAGTCTTGTCATTCCTCTCTTCTTTCCTTCTTAGTCGCCCTTGCCGTGCCGCCCTCTGTATCTGTCCTCGTCTTCATCCTCGCCTTCGCATCTCCTCTACGTTATCGTCGCCATTATCTTCGCCGCCCCTCTACCGTGGTGCATATTCTTGCGCCTTAAGTGCACAGTCGCCAACCATAGTACAACCTGTTTGACTAGCCGCAAGCCGTCCAATAGTCGCTTTGGCTTTGCAAGTGTCGACAGCCCCATCTTCCACGTCTCAGGCCTGCAACTATTCGATATTCAGCAAACACACAATTAGATAACGAACCGACACCGGGTTTGGTAACGAGACACCTTTTATTGCCGATTCTATAGCTTGTCTGGTTTGCCATTTCGATTCCAGTCGCCTGCTTCGCTTTTATGAAAGCTTGAATAAGTCTCGAAGTAATACGACCCTCGCATATTCTATAAACGCGCCATCGTCGTCAGCTGGTATCTTACCCAAGATCGCTTCGCATTTTATCACCTACGACCGCCGTAGCCTTGTCTACCTGCCCATTGCTTGCGTTCTTCGCCGCAGTGTTTCAGGGACGACACTCTGTCCAAATATATATCCGGCAGAGGTCGTCCATGATCTCGTGAACTCCCGCTTTCACAACACATTCAATGGCACCAGGTATTATTCAGACTGACCGCCCGATGGACGATTCGTTCCCCAACCGCGACCGCCAGGAGGGGTCTCCTCCACCTACGCACGATGCCCTCGCTCTGCTTCGAAGTCTTCCCGAACCTCCATACGAATGCCAGGTCTGTGTTGTCGGCGCGGGTCCTGCAGGCCTGATGCTAGCCGCAAATCTGACCCGGTTCGGAATCAACAACCAGGTCATTGATGATCGAGCGGACCAAACACCTGTAGGAAGGTAGGTTCATGTCCCCCCCTCGCCAAAGTCGCGAAAGCTGCTCCTCTCCTCTATCTAGAAGAGCCGAATTGACCTTTGTGCGCAACCAGAGCAGATGGTCTGCAACCCAAAACGATCGAGACATTTCGACAGATGCGACTAGCCGATCCTTTACTACAACGAGGTGTCCGTGTCTTTGACATTGCTTTCTGGCGCAGCACTGCCGAGGAACCACTTCATCGACTTGGTCGTGAGATTCACTACCCGCCCATTATCGATGTTTTGGATCCCTATATCCTACTCGTCCACCAGGGCATGGTGGAGGCCCTTTTCCTCGAGGACATGAAGAAGCGTGGTCAAGAAGTCCGTCGAAATATGGCCTTCGAGTCCTACAGTGTTCCTGAAGACAAGTCTGGCCCGTTGCAGGTCAACTGCCGCACCAACGTGACTCAGGATAAGCGATCTGTTCTGGCACAGTATCTGGTTGGGTGTAAGTTGCATAGCTCCTCCATACGAGACTCGTCTGCAGAGTTGATCTGACTCAAATCTACAGGTGACGGGGCGCACTCCAAGGTCCGCAAGAGTATTCCTGATGTCAAGGCCGTTGGCATGTCCCAGGCTGCCATTTGGGGTGTTCTCGATGGCGAACTTATCACCAACTTTCCTGATATCTGGTCCAAGACACTCGTGTACTCTCAGGAGCATGGCTCAATCCTGATCATTCCTCGGGAGAGAAACATGACCCGCTTCTACATCGAGCTCAAGGCCGGCGCCAAGACTGATCGTCGCGAACTGGGCCAAGAGTTTATCATGAGGCGTGCGAAGCAGATCATGGCCCCTTACGAAGTCGACTGGAAGTACATCGAATGGTTCGGCCGTTACCAGGTTGGACAGAGAGTTGCCAGTCGCTTCACCGACCCCCACCTTCGGGCATTCATTGCTGGTGATGCAAGTCACACCCACTCGCCCAAGTCTGCACAGGGTATGAACACCTCAATGCACGACTCGTGGAACCTTGCCTGGAAGCTGAACCTCGCCGTTCGAGGCTTGGCGAAGCCTATCCTACTAGAAAGTTACGAAGAAGAACGGAGGAAGATTGCCCTGGATCTGGTCAACTTTGATTATGAGCATGCTAACCAGATCGCTCGTGGCGATGCCATAGCCCTGGCCGAGAACTTCAGAACCAACGTGCGTTTCATCTCTGGCATTGGCGCTGAGTACGCCGAAAATGTTCTCAACCGCCCCGGAACTGGATACAACCAGTTCATTATGGGTGACGCCAAACCCGGCTGCCTTCTTCCACCAGCCAAGGTCACCAGATATAATGATTCCAACCCAGTTGATATTCAGCTTGATATTCCAATGCTTGGCCAATTCCGAATCTACCTGCTTATGTGGGATGTTCAGCAATCCGGTCCCTTCTTGGAGCAGTTTTGCCGGGCCATCGCCAGGAGCGATTCTCTCATCAGCCAGCTTTCAGCTGCTGCGAACGCATCGTATGCCGCGCAACCCCGCGCAGCAGCCCCTGATGATGTCTATCTTCGCCCTGAACGATACACTATTGTCAGCCACCTCTTCACCTTTGCTCTCATCAGTAAGTTCTCAACTGTTCCAACCAACCTGGGGGACGACGTACTAATCCATGCTAGCAACCATGCCAAAGACAGAAATCGAGATCTCAGACCTCCCTGCACTTTTACAAGATAGTCGCTGGACCTTCTATCTTGATGATATTCCGGATCAGGACACCCGTGGCTCACTTTGCACAAACAAATGGTTGGGAAGCCTGGGGCCTGGTGAGGTGGCTATCGTCAACGTCCGTCCCGACGGATACGTTGGATCGATTGGTCGGTGGGATTCGAGTATCGATGACACTGGCCTTGAGGCGGCTCGATGGCTGGACGAGTACTATGATGGATTCATGCAGCTCCCCACAAAGTAGATGATCGAGGCCGTGATGCCTTCACGCCCGTTCTAACCTTGCCTTGCCGTTCGCTTTTGGGTAGAGGGAGCAGCCTCTCGCCCGACGGCAACATTGTCGAATTTATCTATTCGGCGGGCGTACGGAGTTGCTCTGTTTTTTCTTTGACATATGCGAGCCGATACGAATGCGCTGTCCTGCTTGGACTAACGTTGACGAGGAGGTGGAAAGGGGTTCAGGGGTTGGTTAATCGCCACTCCCAAAACGAAGAGGACGTGGATGAAAGGAGAGGATGACACGAGAGACAGGCGATCTTGTGAAAGATTGAAGAGGAGGATGAGGACGACAATACCAACTCTATTATCTAGAAGCGGGATGGCCCTACCATCTGACGACACGTGAGATACCTGACCAGCTTGGCAGCTACTCCTACCGATATTTTATTTTATTTGTGATGCCATAGGAGAAACTTTCTTATTTCTTGTCTACGTGTCTTTCACTCTTGCTTGACCTGTGCCTAATAATCACTGGCAATTCCTATGTTGAGTAGCATATTGTGTTCTTCTACCCTCATCTATTTCCATACTTTTCCTCACTCTAACGATTGATACATCCCCTTCTCTCAACGCTACTTATGGGAGCTTCGGTCTTAGTCGCTCTATTGTTGTCCCAAGTTACCGGGATACTTGGGTGATCTAAAATGCTCTACAGTGTTATTGAGGCCAGTGTACCTTTGTTCACATGATGAATCGGCAACCATGCATGCATTATATAGATCATTGATTCATCATTCGAGCGTTGACGAGGATAAACACACCAAGTTAAGAGGAAACCATGTCAGCAGGTCAATAGTGTGAACGACAATACACAAATCAGACAGACACAGTAAGATGTAATTCATAAATTTGATCGGTTGGCTTATTTAAGCCTAAATAGCATTGTGCTTTCATAACAGCCAACAATTATGGTATTTCAAATCCTCCTCTTCGCTCACTATCAATTCTTCCCATTTTTAGTTTTCCAAACTTTTCCGCCCATTCCCACATCCCTTTACTGTTGGGTAGGCATGGCAACATCAGCCTTCTTGGCGACGGCATCAGCGCTCTGCCAGAGAGCAGTCACAGTCTTGAGCTGAGTGTAGAAGTTGATACCGGGCTTGCCGTAGAAGGTACTGGCACCACCGCCGGCAATGGACTTCTTGTTACCAGTGAAGGAGAACATGGGCAATGGGACAGGGATGGGGACATTGATACCAATCTGACCGGCCTCAATGTTCTTGCGGAAGGCCTCGGCAGTGGCACCGGAGCGGGTGAAGATGGCGGTACCGTTGCCGTACTCGTTGCTGTTGATGAGATCGATGGTCTCATCGATAGACTCGGAGTTTAAGCAAACAAGGACGGGGCCGAAGACCTCCTCCTTGTAACAGGTCATGTCAGGGGTGACGTTGGAGATGATGGTAGGACCGATCCAGTTGCCCTCGTTGTACTTGCCATGGGTAGGCTTGAAGCCACGGCCATCGAGGAGGATAGTGGCACCCTCCTTCTCAGCAGTGGCAATAATCTTCTCAATACGCTCCTTACTCTGGGGAGAGATGACAGGGCCGAGATCAGCACCCTGCTCGAAACCACCGTCGACCTTGAGCTCAGCAGCCCGCTCAGCAAGCTCAGGGAGCCACTCCTTGGTTTCGCCAACCATGACAAGGGTGCTCAAGGCCATGCAGCGCTGGCCGGCAGCGCCAAAGGCAGCACCAATAACACTGTTGAGGAAGTGGTTCTTGTTGGCGTCGGGGAGGACAGCAGCGTGGTTCTTGGCGCCGAGATTAGCCTGGACACGCTTACCGTTGGCAGAGCCGCGGCTAAAGATGTATTCGCCAGCTTTGTTACCACCGACGAAGCTAATGGCCTTGATGGAGGGCTCGTCGAGGATAAAGTCGACAGTACGGTGGGCGCCGTGGATGATGTTGACAACACCCTCGGGGAAGCCAGCCTTCTCGACGAGCTCGGCGAGAATCATGGCAGCACCGGGGTCGCGCTCGGAGGGCTTGAGGATAAGAGTGTTACCAGTGATGGTGGCGATAGGAATGCACCAAAGGGGAATCATGGCGGGGAAGTCTACAAATGATTAGCTCACTGTCGACATCTTAGAAAGAGACGGAAAACTCACTGAAGGGGCAGATGGCAGCAGTAACACCCAGGGGCTCGCGGTAGGTTCGAGTCTCCATATCCTTGGAGACCTCGAGAACCTCACCCTTGAGAAGCTCAGGAGCGCCAACAGCAGCCTCGGCAACCTGCAGACCACGGAGAACATCACCTCGGGCGTCAGCAAAGGTCTTGCCCTGCTCCAGAGTGATGCTGGCAGCGAGTCTGTCCCAGTTCTCGCGGATGAGTTGAACGAAGCGGAACATGATCTGCTGGCGGTGCAGAACAGAGGTGTGCTTCCAGGACTTGAAAGCCTTCTCGGCGCTGGCAGCAACAGCCTTCATCTCATCGTCGGTCATCTGGGGAACGCGGGTGACGAGGTTGTTGGTAGCGGGGTCATGGAGATCAATGAACTTGGTGGTCGACGACGTGACGAACTTGTTGTCGAGGAAGTAGGGCGTATCCTCAACGGCCTTGATCTTGTCGTGAGTGGTGGGATAGCTGGTGGCCGAAGAGGCCAGAGCAGCTGACTGCTGAAGCTGGCTGGAGGTAGCGTGTATTCTGCGCACAGAAACAGATGAAGCAGCACCGCTGGCGGTCATTCTAGAGGCGGGAGATGAGACAAAGGGGGATCGAGCGGCGGAAACCCGGCCGCTGGCACTCAGGCCGCGGGAGACAAAGCGGCGCATCGTGATGTTGTGTTGTGTAGGTAGTATTGAAGGAGGAAGAAAGAAAGGAGGAGCGAGACGATCGCAATTGAGGAGTACAAGTCTTATCCAGCAAGAACGTCAAGTCGGGGAAGATTGAACCGGTTTGACCTAGATTATGAACAAATCAGACCCAGATGGCAAATAAACACTTTCAAGTATACGGTTTGTACAGGATGGCATCGGCTTTTAAACTATGCTCTCTCCCCCTCCATAGCCGGTGTCCTTCCGGTTCTACCAGGGCAAGTTTCCGCCTCTTAGCGGTTCCCTCCTGGGGGTGCGGAGATAATGGGAAAAGTTTGTTGTAGCAATTCCAAGTCAGTCACAAGTGCACCTTCCTTCCCCATGATGAGGGGCGGAGGGCGCACGTTGCGATAAGCAACACAAAACGTCAGTTCTCTCCAGGAAAGAAAGTGTGGGGTAAGCGAAATCTCTCCTAGGCCACGCCTTCCCGCTCGTTCTTTCCTAGAGCCGGTGCCGCCAGTTGCCGATGAAGTGGCAAGTCCCCCTCTGCGGCCTTCACCCTCCGGTCCTGCCTTTCGTCAATGGCCGAGGTCATCAAGGTTTAAAGAGGTTTGTTCTAGAGGAATTCCTCATCTTTTCAACGAGTAAAACAGACTTCTCAGAGGGAACACTATACAGAACTCTCAAGGCACACTCATTCCTAGAAGCCGGCCAGCGTTAGCGTCGTTCCCTGACCCCATCCTTCTTCATTTTCTTTTTACAAGTCATGACAAGTCTGTTTCCCCAGCCTTATCATGATGGCCCACCACCCCATCTATCTATCTCTTTTACGAGCTCAGTTTGCCTGCCTTTCTAGGTAGGATATTCCATCCGAGCTATACAGCCCACCCATGTCTGTTTCTGGAAGGGCAACCCGTTACGTAGATTGTTTTTGCTATTCTGAATTAGATTGGTTACGATAATTGAAGCCCGGTTACTATCTTGCGACAAAGCCATAGTGCACATGTTTCTGGAGGGCGCCAATCATGGTTGTCCGTCCCTGGAGAATTCTCAATCCGATACCGCTGTGCTTTCGTTCTGTTTTTATGATCATATTGAGATAACCCAGACCACACAATATCCAGCAATCCATCATACAAATTACTATGCAGTAACTGGGAGACAGCTTCAATTCTCTTCAACTAATTACGACAGTATCGAATAGATACTAATAACACACCACGAATACATTGGTACTAATGACCTGTTCTGAAAACCTCCTGCCGCGACAGCCAGAAATCACCGACAAACATGCTTGACAAATGAGCGGCATGTTAGTCGGCCGCTACGTCGCAAAGTTGACGCCCACTCTTCGTTCTTTGTGTTTCAAAAAATCAATTGCTTCAATTGTTATGCTCTGTTGAGCATGGGTTGTTTTTCATCGTTATCTTTAAACTTCCTTCTTGGGCAGACTTGCTGATGTCTTTGAGAACCTACAGCATCACCAGACCTTCCAATCTACCATCCCTCAAGACTGGCTGCGGGTAGTGCGCTTGTTGACCTCACCCTTGACCTTCTCGGTACCAGAAGCAGTAGCCTCGGCGGCGTTGTCCTTGACCTCCTTGGCCTTGGTGGCAGCCTTGTCGGCAGTTTCCTTGACAGCAGGCGAAGAGCTGCCGAGGCTGACAAGAGCGGCGACGAGAGCAAAGACAGTGACGAACAGGGCAGCGGCACCACCGGCGACTTCGGGAACAAACTTGATGGCCTGGATGGGGTCCTTGGCGGCAATGGTCAGGAAAAGGTCAAGCTTCTCCTGGACGTAGAAGATGGGGTCATCGAGGAACTTGAGATCGTTGTGAGAGCCGGGCTTCTCGTCATGCTTGGGCCTATCAGCCTTGGCCAGAGCCTCCTCAATGGCGATCTTGGGCTTGAAGGTCTCATCAGCAAGCTTGGCGGCGTCCTCAATAGAGTGGCCGATGTAGATGTTGTCGAAGAGGATATCGCTCTGCATAGTCCAGATCTCAAAGCCAATGGCTCCCATGGGCTCGAGGTTGGCAGGAGTCTTGTCCTCGTAGTAATCGGGGTTCTTGATCTTGCGGGGAGCCCAAGTGCCCTTGTAGGCAGGGTTCTCGATGTAGGGCGCAGTCCACTTGCCCTTGTAATCGGGGTTGCGCTTCATGGGCTTGGTCCACAGGCCACAACCAGATGCGTCGGAGCACTTAGGGTTGGGAACAGTGGGTGGGATCCAATCACCATCCTCCTCGTCGTCCCAATCCTCAGGCTTCTCGGCATCGGGGTCGGGGATGGTAATGGCCTCATCCTCAAGCCAATCCTCAGGCTTAGTAGCCTCCTCGTCAACAATCTCGAAGGGAGCATCCTCATCCCAGTCCTCGGGCTTCTTGGCCTCAGGATCCGCAATGCGAGCCTGGTCGACCCAGTCCTCGGGCTTGGAGTCGCTAGCGTCATCAATCTCCGTAGGAGGATTGAAAGTGGGAGTAAAGTCCTCGAAGAAACTGCCGGCCTTGATCTCCTCACCGTTGTGCTTAATGGCGTATGTGTTGTTGGGGTGAACAATCAGGGTGTAGAGTTCGGTGGTCTTGACAATTCGGGCGGGAGGGGGAGAGGTGAGGTGCTTCTCTTCGTATTCGCCTGTCTTGGGGTTCTTGTGGTTCACGATGAAGTGGACCTTGTTGGTGTGGCCACACTTATCGGGGCCAAACATGACGACGTAAGGAGTCGTGTTACTAAACTCCTCCTGGTGAAGAGCCTTGTTATCGCGGAGGAGCTTCATGTAAGCACCGCCACACTCAAGGCCATCTAAAGTGAATGTGTCAGCGTACTGCGTCGCTCAACGCTCGGGTGAACTTACTCTGGAGCTTAACCTCGTACTGGACAACGAGAGTCTTGTCCTTATTGTCGATCGCCTTGGGGAACTTGGCCGAGATAGCATGGTGAGCGGCAGGGTTCTTGACGACAAGACCCTTATCACCCTCCATTCCCTTGTACTTAACAGGCTCCTCGACAGACCACTCGCCGACGTACGCCCACTCCTCGTCCTTGTCAGAGCCGGATGTG
Organism: Fusarium domesticum; assembly: GCA_013618395.1. Lineage (NCBI taxonomy): Eukaryota > Fungi > Ascomycota > Sordariomycetes > Hypocreales > Nectriaceae > Fusarium > Fusarium domesticum. The sequence goes on from JABFEV010001953.1 coordinate 9,659, forward strand.
TCCTTCTTTGCGTGCGAGGGCTTCCATCGCTGGTCCCAATCGTCGGTGAACTGCTCAAGGAAGTCGGCCTTGAGGGTAGTGGGCTGCAAGAATATGTGTTATCACTCAATTGTCATGTTATTGGGGAGTAGACGAAGAGCTGCCTAGAGAGTAGCCAAGGTCGCCTTGCTGGAGATTTACGTACAGTAAAGGTAGGGAGCTTGGGAAGAGCAGGAGATGCTTCCTTAGCAACATCCTCAGCCTGCGCATTGCCAGCAAGCAGAGCAGCCGACATGGCGGCGGCAACAGCGTTAATCTTCATGATGGATGGGTGGTGATTGAAGAAGCTCTGATAGCTGTGGTTACAGTGACGCAGAGGCGCAACGAAAGCGAGACCGAAGATATCGGAACAAGTAAAAGAACGATCTATTCGAGATACGCCCAGTGAGTGATGGTTGATTAGACCAACAGACTTGTTATCGGTTCCCAGCGCTGGACTAGAAGATGTTCCAAGACGAAGGTTGAGTAGAAGAAGTGGTAAGTTGGAATTGGAGGCCAGCAAGAGAAGAGGTGGCGTCTTTAGAGTGGAGAGAACCTAGGCTACTGGTTGAGGACACGTAATAACAGGCAGGCCACTTGGGAGTGTAACCAAATATTTCCAGGGAGCATGGAAGGGTCAAGGCGAGCTTAGGAAGGCGGGGTGCTGTGTAATGCTATAACGCCAAGGTAGAGTACTTTCCTGCTCAGGACGGGGAAATTTTTGGTTGGGGCGGGGATTGATACAATAAGAGGAAGGTCTCGACAGAGGTTCATGGAAGGCTCGAGAAATACCCAACTACATTAGGTATCATTGAAGGCCTTGACCGAGGGAAGTGAAATAATTGAAGCTATTGACTAACATTGCATTATCTACTAACCCGTTATATGCATGGCAGCTAAAGGAACAATAGAGCCTGCATCGTCTTATTATCGATGACTCTGAGCTTGGAATGCAGGGCCCTGAATAAGAGTGCAAGACGGTCGGCAATGATTCGCTCGACAGTACGGCACCCTCTTCTTCAACTCCACGTCAAGCTTCCCCAGACAGGAACAGTCCAATCATTGGCAGTACGAGTTGATACGAATGAGCAACCACTCCAACTGGGGTTTCGTCTTCTTTACCATCTTTCTCGTACGGATTCTTAGTCTATGATATCAAGGGTAGAGGGAAGTTGATTTGATCGAGACAGATGCCGTACTCTAGGTTTGAAGTCGTCGGGGAAATAGTTGGGCCACAGCATGTTCAGGGGTCGCTATGGAGTTACCCAAGTGTACGAGGGAGGCATAGATTCACTCCTGCGTGACAACGTAGTGCAAATTCGGGATATTATCGCACGTAAATACAACATCTTGAGTTGCAAGTATTGAGTCATGGATATCCTAGAATTCAGCTTGTTCAGGATTGCTTGGTTCGTTCATTTGTACCGAGGATGTCAAAATTGATAATCTCGCTTATGGAATTGCAAAACGCCATCATGCAAACCCCTGTACGAGAATTTAACCAACTCATGCGGCTTATCATCACCAAAGCAATTGGCAAGAACGTGAATTAATTACCATCATCAATCGGAACATTGACATGTCGAGAAACAACAGTCATAGCCAAAAGGTATTTATTCATAACCACCGCGAGATGTATGTGAACGCAAAAACATGGCCCAACTTGTCCATGAAAAAGAAAATCGACCTATATGGAAGGATCATCGCCTTTACAGGAGCCAACACATCCCATGTTTGATACCAAACGCCAGCCGTCATCATCGTGCTAGCAGATCCCTTGCATCCATTAATCCCTTACTCTCCAACTAATCACTCAACACATACAATTTACAGAGCGAGGACAGCAGCGAAGAGGCCGATGATGGAGATGCCGCCAAAGACGGCAGGGGCAGCGCTGTCGGTCTCGGTAGACTGGGCAGCAGTGCCGGAAGCTGTTCCAGAGGTCTCAGAGGCATCATCAGTAGAGTCGGCATCATCGGTAGCAGTGGCATCATCGGTAGAGTCGGCATCATCGGTAGAGCGGGTAGCAGCATCGGTGACAGTGGCGGAGGCGGAGGCACGGGTGACGGAGGAGTCGACGGCGGCGGCGGTGGAGCTGTCGTCGTTGTCCTTGCTGGCACCGCCAGTAGCACGGGGAGTGCCCTCCTCAGTCTTCCAGTAGTTGTCGGAGATGCACTTCTGGACGCAGACGCTGAACTTCTCCGTGTCGGAGGCGGAGCCGTCACCCTGGTCGCAGTTGGCAGCACACTCGGTGGTGTCGTTGACCTGATCCTCATTGGGAGAGGGAACCTATCAAGATGACAGTCAGTTACTGGACGTATACAGAGGACGGGTTGCAATATAGCTTGCAGAACCAAGACTTACAGTGATGCAGTAGGACTGGCACTTGACATCTCCATCCTCGCAATCGTCGAGGCAAGCAGCCTGAGAGGCCTGGACGGGGTTCAGGGTGGCGCTACCACTCTGGGCAGAGGCAATGGCAGCAAGAGCTCCGGCAAGGAGAGCAGTGGTGAAACGCATCTTGAATGGTTTTGGTTGGTAATTACGGAATTAGTAGTTGTAAAAAAGGTAGTAAAGAGATGATTCTCAAAAGCGAAAGTGTGGAAGTAAAAGCTGGTTGTTTTTGTCTTAACGAGTGACAGAGATGGCGAAGCGTAAAGAAGAAGGAGAAGGAACTGACTGTGTGATGGGGTCGGCCCAGTTCCTTTATGAAGGAAAAGCCACCAGGGACATCGGAAGTCTCAGACCCTCCCCCAGGCCAGGCACAGACCAAACAAGGGGAAAGGCCAAAAGTCACGAGTCACAACAATCAACAAGCGATTTACACCTGTAGGCTCCTAGTTCAAAGTCCGTTCAAAGAC
>JABFEV010001954.1:0-14192 GCA_013618395.1 Fusarium domesticum
CCCCCAATACCCCGCCATCATGATCACTCTCACCATCGGCGTCCTCGCCCTTCAAGGCGGCTTCTCTGAGCATCTCGACCTCTTACACAAAGCCGCCGGCCATATCTCCTCCACAGACTCAATCTCAAAGGACAAGTTCAATCTGATTGAGGTCCGCACGCAAGAGCAGCTCTCCCAATGCAGCGCCCTCATCATCCCCGGCGGTGAAAGCACTACCATCTCTTTCGTCGCTGCGCAATCCGGTCTCCTAGGGCCTCTGCGTGACTTTGTCAAGTATGACATACGCCAGATATCCACCATCTTATTCTCTTTTTTTATGCTAACGTCGTATAGGGTCCAGAAACGTCCAGTATGGGGAACTTGCGCCGGCCTCATCCTCCTCTCCAACGAAGCAAACGCTACCAAAAAGGGTGGCCAGGAGCTCATCGGCGGCCTCTCCGTACGCGTCCACCGCAACCACTTTGGCCGTCAGATCGAGAGTTTCGAGTCCGGCCTCGACCTACCCTTCCTGCAGGACGGAAAGCCCTTCCCCGGCGTCTTCATCCGCGCCCCCGTCGTCGAGGAGATTCTCGACACGACCGTCGACGTTCTGGCCATGCTGCCCGGCCGCCTCGACAAGATGAAGCCGGGCATGTCGCAGGCCAACACCAAGGATGGCTCAGGCGACGTCATTGCTGTGCGGCAGGGTAATGTTCTCGGCACGAGCTTTCATCCCGAGTTGACAAAGGATGCGAGAATACATGTCTGGTGGTTGCGCGAGCTCCTGAACTAGACATTGGACAAAAACATAGACAAGGGCGTTTTGGTGGCAAAAGCTGTTTCTATCAAGAGTATTAAATAATTTTCTTCTTCCTCTTCTTAATTATGGCCATGTACCTCGTTTAGTATTTCCCCGCCGCTCTATTATAATCCGGCGGCGGCGAATGATGTTGGTTTCTTGTGTCTTGCTGTCGGCTGGCCTGTCTGGGCTGTGACCTTGGTCTATCCGGTGGCTCCATGTCCAAAACACCGAGAACCTCCATGTTGTCCATAGACAGAGCAAGATCCGCCGGCGTGATCTTCCCAGCGACGTTCAGATCTGCCCCCTTCTCCTTCAACAGCCCCATCAACTCCATGTCTCTTTTTGCGATGGCCTGGATCAGCGGCGTCCTCCCCTTCTTGTCCGGAGCATTCACATCCGCCCCGTGCTCTATCAGAAGCTGCGCCTGCTCCCTCCTCCCGTTGTCCATGGCGTAGAGAAGCATCGTCTCGCCCGAGCTCATCTGCTTGTCCGTCTTGCCTCCAGCATCGAGCATATATCTGATCACTTCCGTGTTATTCATCTCCATGGCATAACACATGGCGTGTATACCTCGCACGCTGTCCGTCTTGTTAGGCGAAGCACCGTGCTTGAGCAGTCGGCGGACGAGTTCCACCTTGTCCACTTCCAGAAGCTTGCTGTCGCGGATGGCGATGAGGAGGATGTGCTGGCCGGTAAGGTCTGCCGAGTTGGCGTTGGCGCCGTGCTCGAGAAGCAGATATGTGAGCGTGAGCCGTCTCTTGTTGACCGAGTCCGCCAGCACGCTAAGTCCACTGACAGTCTTGCCGTTCGCGCTCGCTCCGTTCTGGAGCAGTAGATTGATCATGTCCATGCGCTCCTGAGCTGCAGCCAGTCCGAGCAGGGAGTACCCCGTGTTGTCCTTTGAGTTTGGATTTGCGCCATATCTCAGCAACAACCGCACAAGGTCAATGTTGCCCTTCTTCACGATCAGGGCGATTATCGGTCTTCCAGAAAGGTTGGTGATGTTGGGGCTGATCCCATTCTGCAAAAGCAGCTCGATACCGTCATAGTTCTCGCTCGCAACAACGTCAACGAGATACGGCTGTCCGTATGCGCTCTTCTGTCCGACTCTGGCGCCCTGGTTTATTAATAGTCTCGCGATCTCTATGTGGCCGACAGACGCGGCGAGGAACAGAGGCGGCATCTTGGACGAGTCGATCTTCTCAATATCAGCACCAGCGCTGATGAGATACCGCACAGCCGTCTCTTGGTTTGCCAGAATGGCGCAGCTCAGGGGGTTATTGCCCTCTCCGTTCTTGCCGCTGATGCTGGCTCCCGAACCGAGCAGCCCAGACATTTGCTGGACGTCGCCGCGGAGGGCCGCCTGGCAAAAGGCCGTGGCCAACGGGTCGGGCTTGGGCCAGAATCCTACAGTCATGGCCTTGAAGGAGTTCGTGATGGAGGAGAAACCCTTGGCGAAGCCGGAAGACGAACTCGGTGATTCTGGTGCTTGGTTGTCAAGTGTCGCGGAAAGGATGCCTTCATAAGGCGGAGGTAAACCAGTATCACCCGGAAGAGGCCCTTTGCTACCCGAACCAACCACTGCCTGTGCATCGTTGTGAAGTATACTACTCATTGATGAAGCTGCCCGCTGCGTCGCAACGCTGATATGTCGAAATACGTCTTTGCCCTCGGAACTATCAAGCGCACCATCCTGCTGATCCCTATCCGGACTACGCACGTGTTAGCAGGTGAATATAACATGCCGTTGCGGAGAAACTCACACGGCGAGAACCTTGATGAAAAATTCAAACAGCAGACCGTACGTAGACACGACGTTGCTATGCGCCGTCAAGAACCCCTCATCCAGCAACGGCAGCGTACTGGGCTCCAGCCGCATAAACTGCTTGTTCAGCGCGGCAGTGAAGCCATCGCACGATCCCAGACTCCCGCTCAGATGCGTCTGCAGCTGGGTCGAGAAAACACTCGAGCTCTCGAGCGCCTTGTCGAGCCGCTGGATCTGAGCGTGAAGCTCCTGTAACGCTGCGGCGATGGGGGATAACCGCTGGTCGTGTTCAGTGTTGAGCTCGTTCAGCTCCTCCACGCTGGACAGAAGACGCAGAGAAATAGTCGAGCCGAGAGATGTCAGCGAGATGACGGAGAAGCCATCACGGTCCATTGCTGGAACCTATTGTCAGCCCCGAGATGACCTCTCTGGATGTGGAGAAGAAGCTGTGGTAAGGTGAAGTGTAGCGTAGTGTTAGATGTGACAGCTAATTATAGATAAAGTCGTGGAGAAATAGGGCGGGAGAGGGACAAATAATCTAACTTAGAGCAGCCCTTTCTCTTCTCTCTTACCCACCATGTACGCTCACGCTTCTTATAAGCAGTATCAAGAACACTCTGCCAGGCAACCTCCCTCTCGTAGGGCTGATTCGCAAGGCTGAATGTGAATGCCTGGAGAGAAGGATTGGAAAGGCGTCGCGGCAGATGACGCGGTCGCACCACACTACCAACAGGAGTCCACGTGCTTAAGGGGCGACATGGGTGAAGATCCATGCATTCACCAAAAGCTGAGGTTCAGACGTGATAACAAGTTTTCGTATTATAGGGAGGCTTGCGTCGTAATCGCGACAGAAAAGGAAGTTGATGCATTGCAGTTATCATGTCGATCTTGAGGTGTCGTGTGCCGACCGTCTCAATATCCCAACAATACCCAACGTTGATTGAGGGAATCGTCATGTTCTTCAATTCTTCATTTTTCCAAGGACTTTATTTCTTTCGTATTCAATACTCTTTCAGCTTACACCATCATCCGCTCAAGCCGCAAGATAAAATTTCCGCTTCCTCATTTCGCCGCTCTCGTATCAAAGTTCTTTGTCTTTAAATCCTCTCCCGGAATCTGCACCGCCTCTGCCGGTCCGCTCATGAGGTAGAAGAAGCAAGCGCCTAATCCAAGACCAGCCGCAGCGATGGTCAAATACGTGGATCTGTTGGTAAGGGCAAGTTAGAGGAGTATCAAACTTGTTCGCTGTTGTTGTGACTTACTGGCCCATGCTGGAACCGGGGGTCTCTGACGATAGCTTCGATCGAGGATTCTGCTCGTTATGTCGCATCTGCCTCGACAGGTGGAAATTCTGATGTGCGACCGGTGCGCGACTGATGATGGTAGGCCGAATGGCCATTGATGAGCGAATCATACGGTTGGCGATGGCGGACATTTTTGTTTTTATTCGATGTGAGATAGTATTTGGTGATGGGATGTTTGGCAGAACGGACTGATAGAACAGCGAACCCTTAAGAGTAAATAAGAGCTTGGCTCTACATGACGTCCCTTAAGCATCATTATGAAAAGTTGTACCTTCTCATCCAATTGCCTGGTCCTTTGCGACTATGATGACAGCGACTGGTTTGAGTGGGACATTTGACCTTCATGTCGTCATGGACTTGATATCTCTTCATTCGTTGATATCATCTGTCCCGCAGCCGCGAATCATAAGACAATACAGTTAAAGAGCAAGCCATAACTATGAGATTTTACCAACTACACTGTACTATAAAAATAAGGATCTATTACTTGTAGTAATGCAATAGTAGTTTTATATCTGACAATATTGCCTACTATGTAAGAAGGGGGGGTACGGCCGCGGGATCTTCCGCGCTGGTGGTTCTGCGATAACCTGGCGATAGCCTCATTTGGCTTAGCTAGGAGTGAGGCCCTTTACTTTTAACATATAATCCGCATGCTTATAATGTAAGTTATGATATAAGAATATATTAGCTAGTTATTAAAATACTTAGGGAAGAGTATAGCAATTAGCTTTAATTAATTAATTAATTAGCTTATTATCTTTTTTATAGCAATTCCTATATTAAGCGTGGTATTTTCTAACCAGTCACTTGTCTGACCAGCATACTTATCAACTACGTTAGCAGGAACTCCATTATTGTGTATTTCTTCCGAGTGTTGCTGTCTCCTCACTCCAATCAACAATTCCACGCGATGCTCACATCTAGGACCAAACAAACACCCTTGAACCACATACTTGACACTTAGATTAACATATATTCTCTTTCTATAACTCCCAACCCTTTCTACCTTTACCTAACACTTGCTGTAACCCAAGTCTCGGCTTGAGCCGACAATTCGTTTCTTTCTCTCTCTTGACTAATCTGTTCAAACGACCATCCCCAGTCAACAAGAGAACCGCAAAGCGTGCGCTCGCTTCAAATTTCAATGTCGTAACTTCGTTGGGTATCTAGCATTATTCGTAAATTCCCCGAGTACTGTATGTCGTTTGATGCGAACCGTCTTGCCCAGGCTGCTGCTGTCGTGCAGTTTTGGTGGGTTTTCACCGCAGCAAGGCGACAGGATTCCCAGGGGAGGAGCTCACATCGCATGGCCGATTGAAAGACGCGTGGGCGACGTGACTGTTGAGAGCCGCATGAATGCTCGCTTGGCTCAGTTCCCAGTCCGTTCCGTCCGATCAAAACGATAGACCAGCCTGGCAGACTTGAATCCGCTCACCATTCCTATGTCGTCGCCATACTACTTCGTCGCAATCAAGACATTGCACAACCCTTCAAGCACCCTCGTGTCGAAACATGCTGGTCTACAAGTATCCAACTATCGTGAGAATATCCTTAATGACATGTCGACGCTACCAGTAGCGATAACGCAGCGAACTTGCACATCTTGAGCAGCCGCCACAGCCTTCTTTGGCGTTCCAACCTCCCCGTTCGCCTCGCCCTCGGCTGGTCCCTTGTCCTTGATGATCGGTGGCGCCCATCTGAGACTCGTGATGAAGTGCTCGTGCGCCCCTTCAACTGTCTTGACGAGCTTCCCTTCCTGGCTCAGATCCCAACATCTAAGCGTCTTATCATCGGAAACGGAGAGGAGGAACTTGCCGCTGGGGTGGAACACAAGACCTCGGACCCAGTTATCATGGCCTACCAGGGTCTTGATGCAGGTTCCTCGGGCATCCCATAATCTGATTGTCTTGTCTCTCGATCCTGTCGCCATGAACTCGGCCGAGCTGGTTGCCGCAGGTGCCTTCTTCAATCCGGCCAGGGCTGCCAAGTGTTGATATGCCGCCGGCGGCGCAAAGGCACAGCACTCGACGAAATGTTCGTGGCCAACCATGACCAGCTTGGCTTCGGGATTGGCAGTAGTAATGTCCCATAATCTGAGCGTTCGATCGTTGCCTGTCGATATCAGATATTTCCCGTCTAGCGATGGGCTCACGTCTCGAATCCAATCGGCGTGTCCTCGTATCGTCTTGACGCAGTATCCCGTCGTCACATCCCATATCCTGACGCTAACATCTCGACTAGCGCTCGCAAGTAGATTGCCTGAAAGTGGTGCTCCTGGCGCTCCCGAAGGTATGAATCGGACAGCGCTTACGCTGTGGTCGTGGCCGGGCAACGTTCGGATGTTTTTGTATTCGTCTGAAGGGTCCCATAGCTTGATGGTCAAATCCGAGCTGCACGATGCCAGCAGTGTGTGCCCCTTTGGTCCACCATAGTCGAGGTCGAGAACAGCTTTGGTATGTCCCTTGACCGTCCTTTCCAGCTCACCAAATTCCCAATCCCAGATTTTGATGGTTGCATCCTCGTCGCCCGAGGCGATGGATGAGAAGATGGGATGGAAAGCAACACAGTTTATGGGCGTCCGGTGGGACTGGAGAACATGTCGGGGAGGTCCGGCGGGGAGCCAGGAGGCAGGGTCTTGCTTGCGATTCGAGAGGGAGGTCGGTGTAGCGCTATCGAGTTCGGTCTGGAGTGTGCCGTTCCGTGCTTCTAGGTCCATGATCTGTAGTCGTCCATGTCAGCAGTGTACGAATGCGCGAGCCTCGGCCGAGAAAAGGCAATACCTTTTTTTGTAACCGCACAACACTTGTCCACTTCTTTTCCAGCAGGGACTCGTACTTCTTGGCGGTGCCGGCGTCGTAGACATCTTCTCCGAGACCTAGTTCCGTCCTCAGGGCGGCGGCACTGTCGTTGTAGTTGTTTGCGGTAAGGTAAGCGATGATGGATTTATGCCTGGAGCATCGTCAGATCGGCAGGTCACCAGCTATGGAGCTCCCCTGTACGAACAGCTCGTCGGCCTGTCGGCTCGTCAACGTCCGGCTCATGGTGGCGGCGGTGTAAGGCTCTTGCTCAACGGGAGCTCTCGGCTCCAGACAAACAGATATCGACTCAATTTCAAAGAGGCACGTTGGCAGATTAGGAGGAGAGGCAGCAGGTCGGTCAAGTTGTTGTTGATATATCCGGCGGGGATGGATGGGGTGGGGGAATTTTGCAAGAGAGCTTCTTCAGTGACGTGTCTGTGGAGGATGAGTCGGCATACAAAAGCCACTGCGCAAAGGGGGCCAATCGGTAGTTTCGCCCAAGGGTTGTAAGATGCCGGACAAAGGGTAGAGCGCGTTGGCTTTCAGCTGCAAACGAGATAACAAACGTAGCATAGTCTTTCTTCACCAGGGGCATCAACAGTCGTGGCATAAAAAGCGGTGCCCACCATTGAATGCCCAGCTAGCGCTAGATCACGTGCGTTGTCAATACAACTTCTCAACACCAATACCGAAACGAGATTGCACTATCTAGGGTCGCAGCAAAGAGATGTTGCTATTCGAGTAAAACACAGATTCTGTACGTTAGTGTGATGCTTATTCTCAAATAAAGTGCAGTATTGGGCTGTTCCGTTGCCAGAGGGATTTTTGGTGCCTCACGAGAAAGGAGGACATTCTTCTCGGAAATCCTCCAATGATTGATCGTTAGCCGTTATAGGGATCGTTGATCACTACTCATCTCTCGGGTTCACAACTCAGAAATGGCCTCGCTGGTAATGGAGTACTGTCAAGTTCTAATTCCATTTCACACCCGATATCTTGAAAAACCATCACTTATAAGCCTTGTACCATCAACCCTGCGTCTTGCCTCCCATCAACTTGGTCAGTCACTCACCGTCTTGAAGTTGTTTCAGTTCTGAAATAGCGATCGTAATCAGAGCAATACAAGTGAGACTCACGTTCATGCCTGTTACGGTCTTCCCCGTCGTCGAAGTACTCTGAGCAATTACCACACTCGAATTCAACATGATCATGACCTTTCGCATCGCAATGCTGCTCTCTCGCCTTCCAACCGGAGGGAAAGCCTCTCCAGCAGATGCCGCAATAGAACATCATCTTATTGGGAATCCAGTATTACCGAGATACTTTGTTTTGGTGTGTGAGAGTTTAAAAAGGCTTTGATGGATGAGGTGACGATGGTGAGGCAGGCCTACGAGACCATAGACGCTCGATGGATGGAATTGTCAAGATTCTAAGCATCCAAGCTGGGTGCAAATGAGGAAAGTTCAAGGCTGGAGACTTCCTATGGGTTATCTGTAGGGCACCTAGGCGAGTCTGTTTGTTAAAACACTACCAAGGTTGGACAATTACCTTGTTAACCGTTGGCACCATCACGAGCCGAAATACTCATCCTGCTTTTGAAGCATATAGACAGAAATATTCACACAAAACAATGTCTTATTAGGTCATCTGAAAACTCATCCATGATTAAGATTCTGTTTGTCATTAAATACGGATTATTCACATTCGTACCAACATTGACAATACCGACAATACCGACAATACCGACAACACTATGACCAAGCGATAGCCACCAAATCTAAAAACAAAAGACAGGCATGACGAACAATGTGGTAAGAGGAGATATTGTCTAGGAGCTTCTAGGAACATTTCAAACGTCAAACATAAAGGTGACACAAGCTATTGATTGAACATGAAGCATGCTGGGTTTGACGTGACGCTTGAAACGTCACACAAGCTCTCCAGGTCTCGTTGGCTCATTTGCGAGGATAAGAAACTATAGCCGAAAACCCCCCTAGATAGAGACGATAATCACCGAGTTGAACCAGTCAAATCAGCCGATAAAGTCAATGTGCAAACATTCATGGGGGTAGAGGCGGGAGGTTCATGTCGTTGCAGCTCCGCCGAAACCATGAGCATAACTCATAAACTAATGGCCACTGCGGCGACATATCGACTTTTATATGGCTTTGACTAAAGCGGGAACTCCTGAAATAAATGTAAGGAATCGAGACTCCCAAGAGAGTCCGGTGACAAAAGTATTCGGAGGATGCGTCTTAGCCCCTGAGGTGAATCAGCCTAGGCGGACACTACGACTATGCTCCGGAATAAAAAATTCCCTATCGCATGACGAAGGAAGGAGAAACAAATCAGTCCACAGTTCAGCTGCTGTCGGACCGACAACTATGTGAGTCTGAGCCCCCCCGCTCCTTCAACTACCTACTTGAGTAAACCGAATCAACCCCCAGCAGGAGCTCGTGATTATTGGAAAACTGCACCAAGTGTAAATTACATGCTGAGGGATTATAACTTAACATTTCTCTCTCTCAACTTGCGTCCGGCGGTCTATGCGGGTTGCCTAATTGAGTACAGTCGGCTCTCTTTCACCACAAAAGGTATTAGTTAAGAGTTGAGACTTTTGGAAACTTGACTTCATTCTTCCTCCCAGCTGATGCATACTATAACGAAAATCATCCATTTCTCCGCTCTCCATATTACAGTCCGCATTTCTTTTTCTTTTTTTCTTTCTATTTTTTCTTTCTTTTCTTCGAGAAGGCCTCATGATTCATGTCGCGTTTTCGGGGTCCAGTTATCCCCTACTTTGCGGGCGTCCTGTATCTTCTCCATATTCTTCTTTCTCCGCGCGAACAAGAGCGCTACGATTGAGCTGGTCGGTTCCACTTTCTCCTCCGCAAAAGCCCGGTTTATGCTGGAGTAGAGATGGGTTGAAAAGGGGGATTGAGATTGTGGTGAGTTTCCAATTTTTAGCAACGCAGGAAACGGACCGTTTTCATGTTAGCCGGACGTCTTCCGGTTCTCCAGCGACAGGCATGAAGGTCCGAGTAAACGGCCGGATTCTCCACGGCTCCGGGTGGAGAAGGTTATTACAAGACCCGCCGGAGGAAGAGGGCAGATCCCCAGAAAATAGGGTCGTCTTTGTTCGGTGAGGGAGGGCTCTAAAACACGAGGATACATAGCATGGCCTTGTTTCACCATCCGGGGTGGGGGAGTTTGTATAGTAATGTCATTCAGAGGAATGGCCGAGAGAGATGTTCTCACCAACAAGCCGATGGGGGCTGATCGTGGTCATCAGTTTAGTTGTAACATCAGGTCTTGAGAAAGGGTATTTTAACTGTTGCAATCGTGTCATGCCGCATTAGGTCATGCCGCATCAAGTATCAACTAATATGAAGGTTTTCTCAAGAAGCCAAGGACAATACTTACGGACCCTTTCTTCCTCTTCTTTTTTTCTTCTTTTTTTTCCGGCTAGAGTAAAAGTTTATAGAGTAACGGTTACTAAGAACACAACAGGCGTGACGTTTTCATATTTGAAGTTTCTTACCTTTTTTCAACCTGGTTGGTGGGATGGTTTCTTTTTCTTTTTTTTTGACTAAGTATTATTACATGAGGCAAAAATTTTACGACAATGCCTGATTCTTGATTCTTGAAAAATAATGATCATCACGTATGCCAATATTGTTCTCGTGACCCGTAATTCTACATGGTAGGAAAAAGATGTTGTAAAAAAGCCAGGACACTGGTATATTTCCCCACTTATTGATGGATCGACGTTGGCTTATGCGGAAATGGACAAGGAGTACGGAGTAGCGTTTGATGTCATCACTAAACGACGCCAAGAAGGTCGCTTTAAGCTCAACTCATGACATCACTGCCAGTGAGAGCGAGAACTACCGGCAGAGTTCATCACACACAAGTTTTATACCTAGTTGTAAGATGCCAACCTCCACACAAAGACACAAAGCAACCACATTGCCACTGGCATTTCAGTAATATGCAACACTTCTAGAAGAGAATTGACCCTAGACTGTTGTCGTATTTCTCCACTTTATTGAAAGAGGCTGTGGCTGTCACCAGAAGAATCCCCAAGATGCCAGCGTCTCTCGTAGTCAAAAAACCTCCACACCACCATCGCGCCCCCCCTTCCCCATCCCATTTCCATCTCCCTTCTCTCCATATCTATCCCACACTAATTTCACGCACTCCCTTTTTCCTCGCTTTGTTAGTGTTGGTTTATCAATGGAGACCCTCCCCTTACCACCCCACGAAGCGCCGCTGACATCGGCCCTTTCCTCGTCCCCGCTGGGGGAACCAACACTTACAACTAGTTTTCTCCCTTGCAAGGTGCACCCTTTCAAGAAAACAACCGCCATTCAGTATGGTCTGTTTGTGTTGCTAGGCTCTGATCTGCACCTGGAAACTGAGACCACCAATTGCTTCCATGACGACTGCCAAGTTTAATCTCGAAGAAGCTCCGTCACGCCAGTGCTATGGGGGAGTAAACGCGGTCTAGTCGGGCACACCGAGAGCATTGATGGGCGTGCTACCTAGCTCCATATTTTCTGGTATCCATGCTCAGGTTTCTGTAGCACGCGGTGCTGATCATGTCGAGCAATAAAAGACCCGCCATCTCCTCCCTTTCTGAATCCGGGGAGCTTTAGAGATAGAGAACATCTTACTAGCTTTATTCTTGCGAGTTCATCATCATGCTAGGAAAACGGTAAGCTACTCTTCCCATGTTGGACCTCGAAAAAACACCAGGCACGCACAATCTAACATGTCCTCTCTGCAGCTCCATCAAAGTCAGCGGCGCCGATTGTGGCCTCGAGGCCATACTCTTAGGTGTCATCACGTCCATAGGAGGATTCCTCTTCGGTTATGATACTGGTCAAATTTCGGGCATGCTCCTGTTTACCGACTTTATCGATCGTTTCGGTCAGACCAACGCAGCCGGCGAGAAGGAGTTTGAGCCTATTATCAAGTCCATCTTGGTGTCCCTCATCAGTATCGGATGCTTGCTCGGTGCTCTGTCTGGTGCCTAGTAAGTGTTGAATTTCCGGTAGCATTCTCGTGATATCAAACTCACACCTCTTGCAGCACTGCCGATTGGTGGGGTCGACGAAAGAGTTTGACTTTTGGTGTTTTCATGTTCATCATCGGCAACATTATCCAGATCACGGCCATGTACTCGTGGGTTCACATGATGATGGGTCGATTCGTCGCCGGTCTCGGTATCGGCAACCTCTCAGTTGGTGTTCCCATGTTCCAGTCCGAGTGTTCTCCTCGTGAGATTCGAGGTGCCGTCGTTGCCTCTTACCAGCTCATGATCACCTTCGGTATCCTCATTTCCAACATTGTCAACTACGGAGTACGCAACATCGAGGAGCAGGACGCTTCCTGGAGAATCGTCATTGGTCTCGGTATTGCCTTTTCCCTCCCTCTCGGCCTCGGCATTCTCGTCTGCCCCGAGTCTCCTCGATGGCTCGCTTCTCAGGGTGACTGGGACAAGGCCCGTCTTGCCCTGGGCCGTCTCCGTGGCTTGAAGGATGACCTCGACAACAAGCTCGTCGAGGACGATCTCAACGAGATGAAGCAAATCCTTGAAAAGGAGCGTCAAGTCGGACAGGGTAGCTGGATGGAGTGCTTCAACCCCAACAGCAACATCCCCAAGCTTCTCTATCGCACTCTCCTTGGCATGGTTATCCATTTCCTCCAGCAGTGGACCGGTGTCAACTATTTCTTCTACTACGGTGCTACCATCTTCGAGTCGGCCGGTATCGAAGACCCCATCATGACACAGCTCATTCTTGGTGCCGTCAACGTTGTCATGACATTCTACGGCCTCTACGTTGTCGAAAAGTTTGGCCGACGCTGGCCTCTCTTCATCGGTGCTCTCTGGCAGGCTGCTTGGCTTCTCATCTTTGCTAGTGTTGGAACGGCCATCAACCCCGAGAGCAGCCGTGCTGTTGGCATTGTCATGATTGTCTCTGCCTGCATGTTTATCGCCTCTTTCGCTGGAACATGGGGTCCTATTGCCTGGGTCGTCATTGGAGAGACATTCCCTCTTCGCACTCGTGCTAAGCAGGCCTCACTTGCTACTGCTGGTAACTGGCTCGGAAACTGTAAGTCTATTCTTCTACCATCAACAGAAAACCGTTGCTAACCATTCCCAGTCATGATCGGTTTCCTCACCCCTCTTGCCGACGACGGCATCTCATACGCCTACGGTTTCGTCTTCTTCGGCACCAACCTTGCCGCCGCCCTCGTCGTCTGGTTCTTCCTCTACGAGTCCCGCATGCTGAGTCTCGAGAACGTTGATCTCATGTACGGCCAGCCCGAGCTCAAGCCCTGGAGCAGTAGCAAGTGGGTTCCCCCAGGCTATGTCACCCGGGAGCAGCGTGACGAGAGCCACTTCCGCAGAATGAGCGTGCCTGCTGCCGATGGTCAGGAGAAGCGCCGACAGAGCATCGTCTCTCACTCTGGTGGTGATTCACGAACCGAGTTTGTCTAAGAAGGAGAATGAATATATATCTGAAAGACATGGAGGAAGACATGCATGCGTTGGGCGTTTTGGGTACATATGATATCACTTGTAACATTTGGGTAGTTTAGTATCGTATTTGTTAAACAAAACCAGTGTTTTGCACGGTACAATAACTGTATTATTCCCGAACCGAGTGTGACTAGTTTTAGAAGTATTGTATGAAATCTTTCGTCGATGAAGGCGCCCAATTACCAGATTTTAATGCTCCACACTATGTTTTCCATACATATGGGTTGTGAACATTACACAGCCCCTATCATTTAGGCCAGGATATAGACCATTCCTATGATACTCATCGCAAGTGGTGATTTTTGATGAAATTTCCCCATTCTGTAGTCATCTTGCGTCCAAATTTTAGAAAAATCCATGTCGATAGGAACCTTTCCCTTAAGGTGCTATATTGATCTTTCCAATGTTCTCCAGGGTTATGATAGGTTCAGCGTCTGGAGTATCTTTTAGAATCTTTCAAACGCTGAGCTTGCTCATCCGGATTGATGATGAGGTTTCGAAGCTCCGAGTACTTGAGTGCCAGGTCGGTACGCGGAGCTTCAAACTTGTTGATTGCAACAACTTCAACTTCCAAGTCGCCGTGGCCGTGAAACTTACAGACGTCGTTCCAGCGCATGAGAACATGCTCTTGGATCATCAAATAGCCAGTGGTAATCCATGTGATCTTCACAAGTTTATTGTCGACTGCGTAGCGGAAAATAGAGGCCTTGCCCTCTGGTCGGTAGTTTATCCGACATTATCGCTGGCATGTCCACGCACGTCTGGACGCCGATCCATGTCTCCGCCGATCCATATCTCCAGCATTCGCAGATTGGGCATTCTCATAACGACAGCGGATGTTTTCGTGAGAAGGTCGTTCAGGAGAGCCAGGGATTCATGAATGATGGCCGGAGATATTAGAGCCAGTGCTTGGTGACGGGGGTCTCGTTGAGCATCTATCACGCGCCGTTGAGATTCTAGGGGCAGTGCAGTGTATGCCAGGAGCCAGCAG
>JABFEV010001962.1:0-18225 GCA_013618395.1 Fusarium domesticum
CCCCCTTTCCCCACGTTTGAATCTTGTTTGCGCCCCGGATCCCCAGAATCTCCGCATGAGGACCCATCAGGGAGGCTTGAAAATGCATCATCAGGAACTGACTCATGTCAGATCTGTGTACGTGACAGTGTCTGGGAACTGACAAAGGAGTGCGAAGATTAGGGATTCCCCAGGCTTTGTGGAGGAGCATGAGATACCCCGCGGTTTCAAGCGAGGGAGTCGGGAACTATTTCCGAATGACACTAGGTAAAAGGATCGAGGCTTTGTGGACGTGATCTTGATTTCAGGGCTCGGGGCCGAGTTGCCAACGAAATGAAGACACCCGTGACAGGAACAGACTGAGTCATTAGAACTGTATACTCATCGGGAAAGATTTCAACGTTTTTGTATCCATGACTAAATATCGAGGCACGTTTAGTATTAATTAGTGTACGCTGCTCAACTTACACTAATACAACTTCTACCTTCAAGCTCTTCATCGCACATACTCCAAGAGACTAGATCGCTACAGTCTCAGAGACGTTTGATCCCACCATGGGCTCTCAAGAATCTAGCACCATGCTTGCTGCGCAATACAACAAGGCAAGACGTGTGTTTCTCAAAAGGTTTGAAATACTGGCTAACATGGCCGCAGCTGACCAACGCGGTGGAAGTCAACCGTATCGATATTCCCCAGTGTAGAGACAATGAGATTCTTATAAAAACAAAGAGTGCTTCTTTGTGTCATTCAGATCTGGTACGTACTTACAGCCCCTAGACCATCTCCTACTGACACCCTTAAAGATGCTTTTCTGGGGCCATACAGCCGAAGAGCCCCCAACTAACAAGACTACCATTGGCCATGAAAATACAGGCTATGTAGTCGGTATTGGCAAGGATGTGCAAGGCTTCAAGATAGGTGATCTCGTTGGCTGCCTTGGATGCAGCTATGCATGCTGTATGTGCATGACCTGTCTAGAAACGTCGCTTTACTAATACTGTCAGATGATTGCGAAGGATGCCAGGTCCACAATCTGTTTTGTGAAAAGAAAAGCGGCAAAATGCACGGCTTCACATGTCCTGGTCACTTTGCCGAGTACTCCGTCTCGGATTATCGCAATGCTATGGTCTTGCCAGAGGGCATGGATCCCGATACGTCGGCACCTCTGTTTTGCGCTGGAGTTACTGGTCAGTATATGTTGCTTATGTTGTTGAACGCTTGACGCTTATATCATCCAGCTTATCATGCTGTTCGGGGATGTCAGCTTGACGAAGGCCAGTGGATCGCCATCATAGGCTGCGGAGGACTTGGACATCTAGGTACGAGATGGCACATTTTTCTCAACCTTGCTCGTACTAATAACTGAAGCTGTTCAATACGCCAAAGCACTCAAGCTCAAGGTCGTCGCTCTTGACATTTCCAAGTCTCAGCTCGATGACGCCAGGAGCCTAGGTGCCGACTGTGTCATCAATACACTAGAGGACCCAGATTACGAAGCCAAGATCAAGAAGATCACCAACGGCGGCTGCCACGCTGCTGCTGTATTCAGTGCTTCCAACGTGGCGTATGAGAGCGCCCCCAAGACATTGCGGTAAGTCAAAGAAATCGATGGTCAGTATTGAAACTAACCGGGGTGTAGAATCAACGGCCTTTTAATGGTTGCCGGAATCCCTCAGAAGCCACTCTCTATCAGCGCCCTTGATATTTTACTCGGTAAATACCGCATTGCGGGTCGTAGCAGTGGAATTCCCAAGAATATGCCGGAAGCTATCGAGTTCAGTCATAAGCATGGAATCAAGTGCCATATGACATCGTTCAAGGATATAAATGATATTCACAAGCTGATCGATTTGATGAACTCTGGTAAAGCAGCAGGGAGGTTTGGGATTATATTAGATTAATAGCGAGAGCAAACTGATCAACCTGTTCAAAGGGGTCTCCCGAACATGTTTAAATTGAGCACATTCATCGTAATCAAACTTCTACTTTGATCCTCGGCTTCCTTCGACCTTGAAAGACGCAACAGACGCCATGCAGTCACGCAATACTTTAACGGAGACATCACTTCCAAGGAAAATACAACGTGATGGGCGTTATAAGTGGACTTGTATTGTCTAACCAAATGTTATCTCATCCAGATGCATGGCGACTTCGATCTTCGCAACACTTTGTCTCGCCAGGACACGAATTGTGGCTATCACAGACTGAGACTTGGCCACCCATTGATAATACGCTAAAGCCCTGCTGAGGCTTGAAGGTAAAGGAGAGTATATTCATTATAGTCCTTTGAGTGAATAGAAAATGCACCTTAGTACGGTGGTGTGACTTCCTGGTACCATGGCTTAACTTGAAACCTACTATTAAGCTTAACCAATAGTCTTGGTAACCTATCCAATCTTTAATAATGCTACTTTAACTGGCACAGTCACAGATGCCGTCCAAACTTTCAATAGTATTACTTAACGTATATAAGCTAAAGATTGCAAGTATGCTACGCTAGTAGAGTAGCGTGCTAAGGATGCTTCTGCGAGCAAAACCGATAACACTAAGAGTCACCATGGCCTCCATAACACTAGCTTCTGAAACACTGAGTTTGTGCGAAGACCCTTCTTCAGATTATTCGGCTCGGGCAGAAGTCTCTGCTTTTTTACGTAGAGTAACGAGTTCGGGGTTCAATGCACTATCTCGACGTTGCTTGGTTGTCTGGACGTACCTACCGTATCTACTCGGTAAATTGGCACAGGTGGGTCTTTTACTTAGCTTGGTGGCGTCTTACCTTTTTGAAGATCCTTTCTATATAGGGATTAGTATACATATCTATCTAAGCGGGGGAATATCAAAATCCCCTTAAGTAGAAGTTCTGTTTAATTCATCAGTTCAATGCATCAGTTCAATTCATTAGTTCAATTGAAGCTATCGTGACTCTGTAAGATGCCTCCACTGCAAGAAGTCGACCAAAATACGTCAACGCTGGCCAAGAAGCGCGGCCCCAAGCGGAAGGCTTATATAGACTATCACTTTACCCCATCCAAGCCAATTAAACATATTAAGAGGTCTTATTCGAAGGCCAAAAAGGAGGAAGTGATCATTTAGATGACATATTATCGGGTTAAACGATATACTAAATTCGTGGCCCTATCTCTTCGCGACGCCCAGGCTCACTTTAAGATCCCTTTTAAGACCATTTCCAACTAGTAGAAGCTTCATAATACCCTGGTCCTTACTCGCCAGACCCGTCAGTATACCCCTTAATAGCCTTAACTTAAAAAACGGCTCTATTCCCTCTTCTAAGAAGCTCGCGAGAAGCATAAAGTTATTATAACTTTATGGTTCCGTATTAAGGCCTGGCTTATTTTTACTAAAACCTACCTGGAAACGCCTTACCTCTTTACCTTCTCTAATAGCTAGTAGCAGGGCTTCCTTTGACATTATGATATTATAAAGCATCGTGTTATGAAACAGGCTATTAAGACGCCCTAGGACTATATCGATATTATAAATAAGTTCCTATGATTTATTAGACGCGTCTCTACACTATAACACTAGTCTTATGCTATTATAATGATCCTTTGCTCGCTAAAACGCTATTTTAAAAAAGCCTATATACTTAACCTTAACGAAATACTAATTCCTTTTGAATATCTCGATGGAGTTATATAGGAGGTTAAGGGCAATAAGACTATGGCTAGAAAAAGCGACTATAGCGGGTAGAATAAGAGGCAGGCTACCTTAATATTATATATATTTGCTAATGGTGTTTACCGGCTTTAACCGACTATTATTTTTTATAGAAAGCCTATTAAGAAAGGGGGGCAAGTTTACGAAAAGGAACGTCATCTTTACGCTACTAACGTCGCCGTGGAATTTAACGAAACCGCTTATAATAACGAGGACCTTTTCTCATAATGGATTTAAGATAACCTCTCGAAAATCTGCTTAGAGGAAGAGGAAGACTTCCTCTTAGTTATGGATGCAGCTTTATTCCACAAGACTAAGGGAGTCATGAGATCTCTTAAGGAACAGCATGTGACCCTTGGGCTTATTCCGGCAGGCTATATAAGTCTTCTTTAGCCTCTTAATATAGCAATAAATAAGCCCTTTAAGCAGTGGTTATAGGATGCTATTAATAAGTATGTGGAATAGAAAGAACGTGAAGAAGGCCCTGATTTCAAGTGGTCTGTGAGTGATAAGAGGATCATGATAATATATGTGGTTTCTTTAGCTATAAAACGCCTTAAAGCTTAGGCTAAGATGATTAAGAAGGCCTTCTTAAATTATGGGATTAGTATAAGGCCAGACGGGACTGAAGATCACCTTATTCGGATTAAGGATATCCCTATAGATAAGATCGACTTTATGGGGTGGGAGCTTGCTGAAGAGATTATCCTAAAGGCAGAAGACCCAGTTGACGCCTTATTTAATAACCAAGAGTTTCTAGAAGCTGACGATAACGAGCTCTTATTAATAACAAGATATCACGAAGAGAGGGTTAAGGCCTTATAAGAAAAATTACGTCAAAGGGGGCTTAAGATCTTAGGGAAAAAGGAGGATCTAATTAGACGCCTCCAAGAAGATAACTCGCAGAAATCTCAGTTATCTTTAGTTGAGGAGGTCATCTATTATAACTAGCGTATTTAGCAGCCTTAGAAGTATTACTATCCTTATTCTCTTGCCAAAAGAAGACGTTGATTTCCTGCTATTCCTACTCAAAGCCAAGGTTCTGGTCTGGTAATAGCTTCAAGGGGCTCCTGTTGAGGTTGAATTGGCAACCCGGCTAAGCCTCGGGGTGGCGTGATCCCTAGCGCCGACCCACCTGGCTGCAGAGACCCACCTGTGCCAATTTATCGAGTAGATACGGTAGTTGGTGCACTACGTCTCGTAATTCAGATCCTCGAAATCTTGCGAGTTGACAAGCGTCGAATCCACACACTAACCATATTAGAATACTATTTGGCTGACTCTGAACAAGAATGACCACTTACTTTATACATTTAATATTCTTGGGACCAGTCTAGTACGCTAGCTAAAGCGACCACTGCTTTAATATATGGTCGGAGAACTCCGTAAGAAATGACGATGTCAGCAAATTCGAATCGATGGGAGCCATGCCAGAGTCTTGAGAGAGATACTATAAGAGGCAGATACACCCAGGATCTTGCCAGTAACGGAATCCCTTTCGATCCTAGTCTAGCCCTCCGCCAAGGGCAAGGACAAGAATACAACAAAGCCAATGATTGCATGTGATGTGAAAGCAGAACTAGGACCAGCTTAAGCAAAGGATTTTCCGGTTCTAGTGATGAGACCTGTCCCTATAGCACCGCCGATGGCAATTATGGTGATATACCGAGCCTTAAGGCCGCGCTAAAGTGCAGATGTTTTCGCCATGCTGGGGCTTTTGCAGGTCATAAGTCTGGCTATCAACGCCGCCGAGATCGAATCCCTGGGGGGCTTTTTCGACATCGATGGACTTTGTGGTAGTTATATTTTGCCTAGCAGGAAGAGGAGAAGGAGACTTTTGGTAAAGCCAAGTAAAGTGATGAGGAAAGGGGTTGGAACGAGGCCAAGGGTAAGAAGCTTGACTTTGATAATTCCCAGCACCCTGAGTACGAGACAAGAACCTTTCATATCACATTCTGTCAAGGATGAGACAACCCCATACCCCATACCCCATACTCCATCATCTAGATCCGCAGCATTGAGGTATTTTCTGAACTTGTATATCTATCCAAGTCACTTGTCATAACCGGTCTTCTTTAAAGGCATTGTTTTTTATACACTCTCTTTGGACAACGTTGTCTATATTGTTTACTTTTCAATCTGCTTCCTTGACTGGCCTCAGCTTCAAGTTCTATCATCAGACATATCTGCCAACGCTCTTCTTATAAGCAAAATCCAATAGATGTTATCTATGGCCTGGTCGAAAGTCTAGATAGACATAGTCATAAAGGTACTTAAAATTCCCAAGGCCAACCACATGCTTGGACCGTTACTCACAGCGCTGCTTTGTTCTGTTCCAGCACTGGCCGTTGCACTGCTGGTCGTTGCACTGCTGGCCGCCGCAATCTCTGACGACGCTGTTCCAACGGCATTGTTGTTTTGCAAGTCAGCAGTCGTAGTTGAACTTGACATCTGAAATGATGAAGTCCCTGTCGAAGCCTCTGTCAAGGTTGTAGACGTAGTGGAAGCAGTGGTTGAACTGTCGGCATCGTCGTCGCTCTCATCATCGTCACTCTTGTCGAATTCTATGCTATCGTAGGACCCTGTCTGGTCCTTGTACGAATAGCTCTCGGCAGGGTTAAAATTCTCGATATGGACGCTTTCAATGGTCATGGTGTAAGGCACGCCTGAGTAGTCGGTCTCTCCCCCGGCCCACTCGATAGTACCCTCGGCATTGTCAGGGTCGCCACCGGCCCAGATGCCGAGCTTGACACGCATGGGCGTCTGAGGATAATTCTCACCGCCGAGCGCATCGTTAAACTTGAGAGTGCGAACGGCCTTGCTGTTGATATACCACACGCAGGACTCTTTGGTCCAGTATATGGTGTAGTTGTGGGATGTAGCCTGGTTGTCTGCGATCGGGAACGTTGCGCTTCGAGTGTCTGATTCGTCGTTTCCTTTGCCGTAGTAATTGGTCTGCACTTCGTCTGAGCTTCCACCGAGCCACTCCCAGTCGCTAAGTGGATGACTCTAGTTAGCTATGAAGTTAAAGATGCATGAGAAAGTGTTTTGACTCACACTTCGTCGAGAGCATCGGAGAGCAAGACGGCAGATGAGATAACCCCAGTACCTGGCGCTGCCTTTAAGTGAACCTCAACCCGACCGAAGAATATGTACCAGTTACTCTGAATGGTCGGTGCATTTCCCTTCTTATTGATGGTGAACTCAGCGCCAGAAGATGTGTACTCAATGTCTCCTGAACCGACCGACTTCCAGGCGTCGTCGTCATTGCCCTTTGTAAAGTCAACCGAGTAAGTTGAGGAAGAAAGACCGTCGTTGGACGAGCATGATGCTAACTTCTTGTCAGTCAAAGACTATCGAAAAGACATGACAATGCTCTTACAATCCTTCATAGGGTTGCACTCGCTATAGGTCTGAGCTGCTGCTGAAGCGATGAGACCCGCCAGGACGACGCTGAGGTACATTGTGAAAGGATGCGGGTCGATCAAGAACGGAGCGGGTGAACGGACGAAAATGGATTGAAATAATGATCAAGAGAGAACGAATTGAGAAGGGAATGAAACGTTGATTAATTTGGAAAAATTAAAAAAGAAGACGCTGTAGAGTGGTGATACGCAAGCAAACACGATGTGAATCGGCAAGTGGGAGATGGCATCTACGGGTCAACCAGTATTCGGGCGGGACATGAAACTAACAGGCCTATTTTTTTCTTTTTGTTAGCTCGATAAAAATCAAAAGGGGGAGATGAAGATTGCCGCGTCAATCGAGCCGTTATACGGTAAGCCGCCAACAGAGATGTGTTGCGTAATGGCATCCAAGACAGTGGAGACAGGGGAACTTGACGCGTAATCGACGACCGGAACTCGATCATACTAACGTTGTATATGTACTAGACTGCGTGTAGGTAATGCAGGGAACCTTGATCTATTGCAAATGGTTGTGTTTGGCTGCTAGTTATAATGTACGTGGAGTATGGTTATACTGTGATCAGGAATTGGCTTGCCCTGTCGATCCGGGCGGGCATCGATTAGTCTAGAGCTTTGTGTGTGGCTTTGCGTCGAATGTCAGCTTAAATATGTTGGATTGATCTGTTACTTGTCGTGTCTGGTATCTATTGTCCTGTTAGATGGGCTTTTATGGTAGCAACGTTATAAACATACCCTCCCTGAGACTGATAGATTTAGAGAAGATTGCTTCTAAATAAACCATGTGAAACTAGCAAGGTCTCTTTTTAGATCAAGACCTAGAATCATCTCTTAGTCGACAAGCGTGTGTTAAAAGGCAAACAGATGCTATGTAATACCTCATGATTTCATCATGTACAGGGGTGGTAAGTTGTAACAAAACAAGAGTGTATAAAGGAACGGGACGCCTCACGTAAATTTGAGTTGGTAATCTGATCTCAGTCAAGTTAGACTTAGCGAATGATTGGCAGCTCTAGAATCACGTCTCACAGCTCCGTCATGTCAGTCTCCCACTCGTCTCTCATCGCTGCAAGAAGTCAAGCAGATGATAGTTGAGCCACTATTGGCTGTTCGCCGGTGCACTGTCAGGCCATTTCATATCAAGTCACGAGGTATCGCGTTCGACCCGCGGTCTAGTCCAGGGCAGATCAGGCGAGTCGATCATCTGGTCGACGCGTAGCGAGAGTGTTTTTAGCCGCATTGAATAGCAAATGGTAAGCTAAGAGGTATGGTGGTGTTTGTTCTCCTAATTTTGCCGTCATAGTCATGCCATATCTCGACCAATTAACCATTGTATATCATTTGAATTTGGAGGCGCGTTACGGAGTAAACAACACTGTTGGGGATTGAATAAGAGAGAGAGTCCAAGCGCTGGACAACTCTACTGTAACCGAATCTCTCGGCTCTTGTACACACGCAACTCGTCGTTGTTCCGTACCTCCAAACTACCCTCATACTCGTCAATCACACTCCCCTCCAACTGTTCCCTCATGTCTTCCAATACAGATCTCGTCGATGAGTATCTCGCCAAAGGAACATGGAAGACGGCCGAGAACGCCAACTCAACCTACTCGCATCAAGGACTCATGCAGTATGTGTCCAATCAGATCATCTCGCAGTACTGGCTGGAGAAGTTGTACACTCCTGAGATCCGGTCGTATGACAGTGAAAATCGCTTTCACATCCACGACCTCGGCTTCCTGAGCGCTTACTGCTCTGGGTGGAGTATCGAGGATATCCTCCTCCAAGGTTTTGGCGGCGTTCAGAACAAGATTCAATGTCGACCTGCAAAGCACCTCAGCACGGCTCTTGACCAAATTGTCAACTTTCTGTTCACGCTGCAGGGTGAACTCGCTGGTGCTCAAGCGCTGTCTAGCTTTGACACATATCTTGCACCATTCATCCGCAACGACAACCTCTCATACCTCGACGTCTTCAAGAGTGTGCAAAGCTTCGTTTACTCCCTCAACGTCCCGACCCGAAGCGGGTTTCAAGCTCCATTTACTAACCTCTCCCTCGACCTGATCTGCCCTAAACGAATCGGCGACCAATGTGTTATCATTGGCGGTGAGCTGCGTACGGAATGGGTCTACAGCGACTTTCAGCAAGAGATGGATATGCTCAACAAAGCTTTTGCCAAAGTCATGATGCAAGGTGATGGCAACGGCAACATCTTTTCATTCCCTATCCCGACCTACAACATCTGCGAGGGCATTGACTGGGAATCACCCCGTTGGCAGTCTATCTGGGAGATGACGGCTAAATACGGTGTGCCGTACTTTGCCAACTTCATCAACAGTGACCTAGACCCCGAAGACTTCCGGTCCATGTGCTGTCGCCTTCGGCTTGATCTTAGCAAATTACACTGCAGAGTAGGTGGTCAATATGGTGCAAGTCCCTTGACCGGATCAATTGGAGTGGTTACCATCAACCTTCCAAACCTCGCCTATCGATCTAATGGTTCCAAAGAAACATTCCTGTCCGAGCTATCCCATACATTGCGAGTGGCCAAAGACTCGTTGGAAATCAAACGGAAGCGAGTCTGTTCCAACTCAGCCCTATATCCCTACGCTGCGCACTATCTTTCCGCAACTAAACACCGGACTGGATCATACTGGACGAACCATTTCAGCACCATTGGAGTGAATGGAATGAATGAGGCCGTGGATGCACTCTTCGATGGAGGAATCGCTGAACACAAAGACTTTGCTCTTCAAGTGCTCGACTTCATCAAAGACCAGCTGCAAGAGTTTCAAAAGGAGACAGGCAATCTTTACAACCTAGAAGCCAGCCCGGCAGAAAGCACATGTTACAAGTTCGCCAAGAGAGACAAGGAATTGTTCCCCGAACGTGAGATACCGACATTTTACACAAACTCCACCATGCTCCCCGTGGACACCACAGAGGACCTTTTCGAAGCCATGGATCATCAAGAGGCGCTTCAATGCTCTTACACTGGCGGCACAGTCTTTCATGCTTTTCTTGGCGAGCAATTGCCGAGCTGGAAACTAGCCCGAGACCTGGTCAAGTCACTGACAGCTCGTTTCCGTATTCCATACATCACTCTCACGCCTACGTTTAGTATATGCCCAACACATGGCTATCGTGCGGGCGAGCAGCCAGAATGCACCAGCTGCGGCGATAATTGTCTAGTGTATTCCCGCATCGTGGGGTACTTCCGTTCTACGCGAGATTGGAACACAGGCAAGGCAAAAGAGTTTACCGCTCGCAAAGTTTACAAGTACGAGACGGGTCTGCGGCGTCTAGATGTAGACAGCAAGCTTTGTGAGCTCGAGCGTCAGGCAGCTAATATTGCTGATCTATCTGTCGCTGGATACAACAAGAGCACTCTCAGCGACTATCCAGGCAAGATGCAAGCGTCAATCATGTTTACATCGCGATGCAACTTGGCATGTCCTTGGTGTCATAACGGCCCACTCGTTCAGGGGAAGCGCGACGATGTGACTGTTCTGGATGTGTTTCGCCATATAATTTCCACATCCCACAAGTCTTTGGTTATTTCTGGCGGTGAGCCGACGATCCAGAAGGGTCTGCTTCCTTTTCTGAGACTTGTTAAGCAAGCCGGCGTTAGCGTCAAACTTGACTCAAACGGCACTTCACCTGGTGTATTGAAACAAGCGTTTGCAGAAGACCTCGTCGATTTTGTCGCCATGGATATTAAGTGTGCCTTGGAGAACTACAAAAGGGTAACTGGCAAGAAGGTCAGACCAAGCCTTCTCCAAGAGAGCATTAAACTCATCAAGGACAGCGGAGTGCCGTTTGAGTTCCGTACGACGGTCGTGCCGTCGCTTGTAGACGTAGAGGACCTTTTTGAGGCGAAGCGTTTGGCGGGTGGCAAGTTGACAATGCAGCGTTTTCGTAACGGTGAGACTGTGTTGGATGAGAAGTTTAGGGGTTTCAAGGAACATACGGACAATGAGTTTGAGACGATGGTTGCTCAGATGGCATAGGGTAGGTAGAATATCTTCAATTCGGAGTGTTGGGATATACAATGTGAAACTATCAGCAAAAGATACATAGCAGAAGCAACTCACCCTACTGACTGTCTCTCCTATTCCTCATAATAACCCCAAACGTCTAGCAGCGGAGAGGAGTGGGATCGTGACTACGTCCATTTTTGTCCACCGCAAATAAGAAAACGAGCCGGCATTTCCGGAAGCCGACGGTCTGGCACATGTCTGGTCTCAATGCTGTGATAATGTGCTCCCTGGTTATCGTAGGTTGTAACTTTCGAGGCAAAAGAGCAATCGTTTACTGAAGTCATTATTGATGGATAAATACTCTGTCATCTCCCCACAAGCATTTGCCCTGCCCACAAAGCTCCTTCATAGAAGATTGTTGTAACTTCATAATATCTGCAAAAATTCTCGAGAATTCATTATTAAGCCCTTCTTGATAAGTAAAGCCCTTCCCTATAACCTGAAACCAAGACGACAAAAATATAACCCAATACCCCTATGAATAGACAAGAAGTGAACCCAAGTCAAACCCACACCCTATGGCGCTAACACGAGTAAGTGATGTAGATACCATCATGTTTACCCTGGTTCAGGAACACCTTGGTGTTGTCCTGGTTGTTCCTCAAGCCAAATTTAAAGTATAAGCTCGTAGCACACTCGAGACTACCAATAATATGACCCTGCGGCTCCAGATCGTCCCAGTTGGTAAAGTCAGCAGCACCAATCTCGTCGCCGTCATCAAATGGCTTTATCGTGTTGTACGTGACACCCTTTTCCAGAGGGCCAGCCAACTGTCTCACTCCGGTTAAAGCATCGCCGCCCTTGACGATGAACGTCCGCTCAATCCTACTGCCCTGTCTCCAGCCCAATGTGCATTTCTTGGCATTGGCTGGAATTCCAGAGAAAACAACAACCTGCTCCACCTGAGAGCTATTGTCGTAGGACTCGACGTGGAAACCCAATGAATTTTTGGCAAGGTCCGGATGCTGCGGGAAAACATTGTATAGGGCTGAGGGCGTGTGTTGGATTGGCTGTGAGCCACTGGAGCACTGGCTCTGTACGGCGCGAGGGGTGATGGTAGGCAGGGCGTTGGTCACTGCCATAAGGCAGGTGAGTGAGGCGAGGATGTTGTTTAGAGAGGGCATTGTTTCAATGAAAATGACAAGTTTGATGATGGCAGAGTCAAGAAGATGATATTTTACTCGGAATGATGGAGAAGAAAACAATTGCGTCGTCAAAAATATATGCAACGTCACCAACCTCGCTGAAATCTCGCTCGGGATATTTCTCCAATCAGCGGATCAATGTCATGATGCCGGCTCCCTGTAATTATGGACCTCGTGTATGTATGCGTTGTCGATCTCACTGGGGGCTGCTCTCAACTCGCAAATACAACTAGATCCGCGAGTCATGGGGTCATAAACCCCACCTAATACACACAAGGTGTTTTAAATATAGATACTCCCCGCCAGCCATGTCGCAGTTCCCAATACCCAGCCACCAACACTAGCAAATCGTAACTATCTCCTCTGGTGAGTACGGAGTACGACGTACAGACTACAGACTACATTATTTGTCATGTGTTGTAGCTTTAACGCTGACAAAGAGCCTAGCTAACACCTCCTCTTACCACCATTCAATTCTAGATTAATTCACTGTAGCTACGGCTGGGAGTGTATTCCATAGTACCAACAACCTCTAGAGTATACCATACCTAACTCGTAACAACACCCTAGCTTTCGTCTTTGCTTCCCGTACGATTGAAACGAAATGAACCAATGTCAATTCTCGTGGGTTAAGAGAGAGTACCCGAACTCATGATTTGTTAGGGTTGTGCTATAAGTCTTATGATGTTGTTGGCCGAAGTTGGCAAAGCAAAAAGGACAAGCGCCCAAGCAGAAGGTTGGAAGTAACGAGAAGACCACAACAAAAAACAGAAATAGTAGTATCATTTCAAATGACGTTTAGAAAATGCTTTGTCTAGCAAGACTGTCAAAAAGAAAATTTGTTCGACGTGGGCCTGATTTGAACAGACGCCTCCGAAGAGAATAGATTTCTAGTCTATCGCATTAGACCACTCTGCCACCACGCCTTGAAGTTGTTGAAAATAATTGCACGATTTCGGACCTTGTGGAGGGGCAACCACCAGTGATTTGCCAGACTCTTGAGCTATGAAAAGATGGCCACAGGTAAGGTGCAGCCTTTGTAGTATGCGACGAAATACTATGAAATATGTTTATAAATTGCACTTACATTATAGTCTACTCCTGCAATGTTCCCTTCCTAAAGAGAAATAGAAGAAGGCAGATGATTAAAAGAACAGTCTGCATTTGTTGCCTAGACAATGTAGGCCACAAGATTGTACCTATCTATTGTATTTTTTCTTGTCTTTTTATCTAGTTGAGTAGATTATCTAAACTAACTAACGTTAGGCAAAAGCTTAAAAAGAGAGCATGTAGTTTTTACTTAGCTCTAATCGCTATTACCTCCTTAGTAACTATTTTAAAATATACATAATTGGATTCTGAGATTAACTGAAGACAACTAAAGAAAATACAAGTGTTATTTTATTATATCTCATGCTTATAGTCTCAGACTTAACAACCGACTAGTTATTGGGGTTTGGAGCTTAGGTAATAAATAACTAGTCAACACTAGTTAAGACAACGTTCAGAGGGGAGAGTCTCTTCTTATAGTATGTTCGACTAAGAATAGAAAAAAACAATAGATAACAATCATGGACAACGGACTACCACGGATGCTCGTTTAGTTAGCCGTCGAAAAAGCTCCAATCTACTAGCTAGTCCATTAGCTCATAACTCAAGATACATGCCAGACAGTGAGTGGCATGTGTTGGGGGAGCTTGAAAGGCAGTACTGTATCTTTTTAATGAGCTGATCGATTTAAATTCAAAGCCATCTCTAGTTATTTAAATCCTTGACCCAAGAGACATGCTTAGTTGATACATTGTTGGAAGAGCCCTATATAATGCAGGCCGGACCTTTCTGGATGCTAAGAAGCCATTTTGTTCGGTATACAATAGGTCTACGACTAAGATAACGGACAAAAACTTGCTTTTGGTGCTGTATTAGATACTGCATCCATATCAGCTTGTATTTAATTTCGGCCATCATGTCTATAACGTCCTCATGTTATCCCAAGCTTAATCAGGAGGGTTATAAAAAGTAACTGGGATCTTCTACATCAAACAGCGTCATGTTTACGTTAGCAGATCTTACTAAACTTGTAAACACGGCATTATCAATAACTGGACTCGGTGAATAAAATCCCGGCCCCACTAATAGAATGTCCGACCGGTCGGGCTAGCGGTGATTTCGGCGGTATCCGGATTTGCTTGCTCCGTCCACGCCACCTAAAATACCGTTACGCTATCTCGAGCACGCATAATCGGTCATTGCGTTATCTCTTGAGTTAAATAGACCTTGTTTTCCGTATTCTCTGTTCGTTTTCTGTCTATACTACATCTCTCACACTTAACATCCCACGTTTCTCAACCGTCGCGTCTCTAGTCAATCAACAACAACCTCAAAGCCATTCATTTGATAGAGTTACAATGTCTACAACACCTACCCAGATCAACGAAAAGTCAACATACTCAGTTCACGAGTCTCCCTCTTCAGTGTCCGTGGCAACAGTCTGTTCCGCCCATGGGTCTTCTCAAACCCCTCAACTCGACAAGATCCTCCAGGCCCGCCCCAAGGCTGAACTGCAGGAGCTAACCGCTGCTGTCAATGACTTATTGCACGAGGATGGATGCGCAAAGTGTGCTGTTCAAAGCGCAGCAAGCATCATAATGGGATGTATCCAGCAGGTATACGCAGCCAAGAAGGATGGTAAGCTGTCAAAGGAGGAAAAGCGGGAGCTCAAGCAGGAAGTGAAGGGGCTAGTGAAGGGCATAAAGACGGAATTCAAGAGCCAGAAGAAGGATCTGAAAGCGCAGAGGGAGCGCCTAAGTAACATCTAGAACATCCTACAAGAAGGAGTATCTATAAGTTGGAACGATAGACTGCGAAGAATCGTTCTCTGCCCAATTGGAAATAACTCGTCAGGACCATAATGTTTCATAAATAGTCTTGTTTCTTATCTTAAAATTGTTTACAACCATGATCACCTGTGGAGTTATTCACTACTAAGAGCTATAAATATATTGGTAAGCCAAAAGATAAGTTAACCTTGAGCGCGTCGCATTACTCCATCCACGTTTCTAGTAAGAGCTCCTACAAGCCCCAAAAAGACAAGGTAATATGCAGCATGCCTTTGCTTTTTTTGCGGGTGACTTCTCTTTGATAAATACTGTAGGCTATATATCCAGAATCAACCACTGACTCGAGTACATTAGTCTCATCATAGATAATTGTTGATTGGGAGTTGAGGTTGGGGTTAAACTACAACACCATCAAGACCTGCCAGACTTGCTACTCCCGCCAGGGCAAGCTCTAGCTGGCCAACTAAAGGGGCCAACTAAAGGGGCCAACTATAAGAAGGCATTAGCAATAACCGTTGGCTTGAAGACCTACTACAATAATGTTACCTGCTGGCTCTGGAAACAAACTGATGCCAGCGCCTTCTGGTTCACAGCTTTTGACTCTCCAAAGGCGAGCCCTAAGGTTGAGAGGCACTTTGGGCTTGCCGACTCGGCTCGCAAGTTGAAGTTTGCATTGACATGCTAAACGATATTGCATCTTACGACGTCATCTCCTTACATTTACCTCTACAAATGTTATAATCTACTTTTGATACAGGGTTTAATATATCCCTTATACAGACTGACTTGCAAATGAGAAAGTAGCCCCGATTGCGGGCAAAGCGTTGAAATGAACAAAGCCCGCATGATGATGGCATCTGTAGCCCATGCATTGCGACTCTCAAAGCCTAGCCATAGATATTTGTCAATCCTCTACTTCAATCGTGTGTCCAACATCATCCTTCCAGTCTATGATAGTATCGCCCTTGCATGTACATAATATCGGCCCTCTTCCTTCCGTGGCTCTCCAGTCGATGATAGCGACAAGTTGGATTCAATCACCTCTGTGACATGAGCCCACAACAACTCTCGGCTTGTTTCTAGTGATCGTACTTTCCGGGGAATATATGGTCTATTTTAACCAAATTAATAGTAAAAATAATCAAATAGTCACTAAAGTTAATTGCTTACATTCTCTGAGTTTTCAAAAGTACGCATGTAGTACCACATCTAGCATTATAGTGGTCTTCTACGTCGCATTACCACCGCTCTTTTAACATTTGCATGACCTCGGGTATACCAAAACATAGGGACTTTACGTCTGCGCTACCGTGCCGCTTGGCTGTTATCTTGTCCGTGTTGCGCCTCAGTATCAGGTGTAAACCCAAATGCAAGGGAAAAGGAAACCGTTTGCAAAACCGGTAGTCCGCTGAGCGAGCATTTGAGGGGCAGGTTCAACCTAGATGGTTAGGGTTAAGATATATGGCTGGCTGATAAAGAGATCAAGATCCATGGTGGCCATGCACAGACGGTCATAAGAGGTTAGCACAGTCAATATCACATACTCCCGCTACTCCCGCTACTCCCCTGCTATACCACCTTTAAGTCTAAAGTGCGAAAGCATGACGGTGATTGTCAGCCAGCCAAATGTTCAAGACAAACTGCGTATACGGCCTGTCCCTTCTCACATCGCCATACAGGTCATGTGACGTACTAATAATCATACTGACAATCCAAGGGTATGAGCAACTTCAACATAGAAAAAATCTAATGTCTGAGATTCACTCCGAAAGCCCCTTACCCCTTTTCAACTGCTTTGTCACGTGTCATGGAAATAACCAGACAGAGTCCAAGACATTCTTTTAGGATGTCAAGTCCAACATTGGCAAGGAGAATCGCCCGATCACTGATGATGCAGGCTGGCCGATTCACAGATACAACTCACGGACAACCGTTCAAGTGGGAGTCGTAAGGACCAGATTCGCGGAACCCACTTCGCTACTCTCTTTACTAACAACGGGTTGGATAGGTCACCATTGTTGGCGCCGGAGTTTCCGGTCTTTGCGCTGGCTACGAACTTAAGAAGGTAGGATTTAAAGTCACGACTTTGGAAGCCTCGTCCAGATTTGGCGGTCGTGTGAATCCCGAGAGCCCATTTTCGCCCATAGACTCCACGAGAAGGGGGTGTTATACGCGCTCGACCAACCATTTCTTGCTGCACAATTACATCAGACTTCGGCCTTTCCTCTTAACTATTCGAATTTGAAATGGAAACAAGTTCAATCATGTGTTCGGTTACGGGAAAACTCTCACCTATAAGATTTTGACCAGCTCTATATCGAGAAGGATCCTAAGTTGCTCGCTCTTTGCCAAGGGCTCCGTGAATGTGAGAAGGAGAAGACATGCGGCGAGCTTTTACAGATGCCGTAAAAGGGGTCGTGGATAATGCCTGGGATGCTTACGGACCATTCAACCTTGAGAGGATTAACGTGGAGGCAATCAAGCGAGCTTATACCGTAACCACCAACAAGTATGGCAAGTGCTCGTTGCGGTCCTACTTTACCGACGTCGCAGTGCGGAGTAAGGATACGCTCAACCTCTACGATCTTGGCAATGCTGTTGTCGTTATCGAGAATGGCTTCAGCAACTCCTTCAAAGTCGCTTTTTTGTCTAGCAATGATGAGGGCTTGAAGGCTGGCATGGACGCCGTGTCAGATACTTCCATTTCAACATAGAGGGGAAGGTAAGTGACGAATGCGAGTCCATATTAAAGGCGCTGGTATGATGCAGATTCATTGATTGACAATAATGAGCAGTTTGGTAGTTTCTACCGAGGTGCTTTTGAGGCTGGTCTCCAATGTGTCCAGCAGATATGGGCGCTTGAATCAAAGGAACAGGCTCAGTATGATGCATCTATAACAATGCATTTATAGTGCGTGTAGTTAGTTGACATGAATGACAACCTAAAATAACAGGGCCGTATTCATCAGGACTCATATGTAATGCAATCATATGCACAAGGGAACGGAAATGCTTAAGACGCTAGGACACATCAACTGGACGCCTCAAGCCAAGCACTCCCTCCCTGAGGAGCTTTCACAGACAAAAAGAATTGCGAGCAAAAACATACAACAGCGG
>JABFEV010001963.1:0-19390 GCA_013618395.1 Fusarium domesticum
AAAAAAATGAAGGTGGTTCTTTGCCGAGTCAAGGGAGCCAGGGAGAAGGAAGAACACGCTGGGGCCGGGGAAAGGAAAGAGGAGGAAAAGGGGGGGGGGGGGTGTTGGCGATGGCGACAGGAGCCTCCCTGGTGCTGCTCGACGGGGCCCTGGCCTCATTGTCCGGGTCTGGGTTTGAATGTCAGTCCGGCAGTGATGTCTCCACCATCATGATGGCNNGTGTGCGTGGGTGTGCGTGGGTGTGCGTGGGTGTGCATGGGAGAGATCTGGGAGTGCGTTACAGAGGTCGATGGAATGCTCTGCCATGCACCAGGGTTCCTCAAGGATCGCTCTGCATACAAACGGTCAATGGCCATTGATGCACAGGCAAATCATCGGCACCCCTGCTCCTTGTTCATGGCTCTTTTGTCCGTCTGCCCCGTGCGTAGATGCTGGTGAAGATGCTGATCATCGTCACCCTGCCTGTACTATTATTACCATGTAATTATTGTTGTGGTCTTTTTCTTCTGGCCTGAAACTCTGGATTGAGGATCTTGACGAGTAATGAGAGTTGGCGATGCTGCCTGTTAGCTGATAAGGTCTCGACAGGCATCTGATGAGATCTGTTAACGTCTTTTTGTTGTTGTTTCTGGACTTTGAGATATTGCAGCACGTAGCCCTCTCCAGTATCCTCGTACGTCAGACCTGGCTTGTGATAAGCGTGTCAAAGGTACCTACCTTACCTACTTAGCAAGCATTCGCAGTGTCCTGGCCGAGGTATCACCTCGACTCCCGGACCACCATTTCCTCTTCGGGCTTCGCTACCGCTCCGAAAGCTTACAGCTACAACTATGCCCCCGCCCACTCCTTGCATCCTGGCATTCTTATTGCA
Organism: Fusarium domesticum; assembly: GCA_013618395.1. Classification (NCBI taxonomy): domain Eukaryota; kingdom Fungi; phylum Ascomycota; class Sordariomycetes; order Hypocreales; family Nectriaceae; genus Fusarium; species Fusarium domesticum. The sequence continues at coordinate 872 of JABFEV010001963.1, forward strand.
GCTTGCGTATGTCCTGTCCAAAGTTATGGGGTGGCTACTACCCCAGAGGCCAGACCCAAACTCGATTCTCTTGTCCCTCCCTGTCCATCAGGGGGTCTCTTCTTGAGTCGGTTTTTTACTCCAAAACATTCTTCAGTTACAAATTCGCTCAATCGAGCAAGGCTTATTCAAGGCTTGCTGCGCTATGTCTAACTCTGCTACACTGGTGAGTTGATTCGTAGACTCCATGCCTACCTATCGTGGCTGCCAATCTTTTCATGTGCCGGCCGATTTGCGTGGGTCTACAGGCAAGCTTCGGACCTAGAGCCAGAGACCTCGTATCCTCATGCCCACGTCATGAGGATTGAATGACAGACTAGAGTTGTGAAAAAGCGATTTGTCTCATCTTAAACATTTGTATAGTCTCCCAGTCAAACATCGTGTCGGGGGAAAACAACCGCCTTGCTCACCAAGGACAACGCAAATATCATGCTGACAGAGAACCATTAGGCCACTTCTCAGCCAACCTGCGTCGCCTGTTGGTTGCTTTGCGACGGTTCTGTGGGATCGAGTCGCGAGTCTGTAAGCGAGGTCGGCACGACGATGGCGTCGGCAGTGCGAGAATTCGTTGTGGTTGGGCAGCATTAGGAAGAAGGGCCAGGTGCTGCATAGTCATCGGCGCCCCTGGCCTGAGTGTGCTTCGCCGCTTCGACGGACTCTTCTGTCGTCACTGGTGAGCATGCTAATTTGGATGATCGTCGTTTTAGCGGGCGCCTCCCCTTCCTCGCCTACGCTGGTGGGATTTCTTAGCATGGATTAGTGTGGTGAGCGCCCCGTGCCTACAATCGACCAAAGCATTCTGAAGTGAAAGGGGCAAGGGGGGAAGATTGTGTTTAGGGAAAGGGATTCAGCCAGCTCATGTCGTTTCATTTGGTAACATTACGGAAAAAGACCTGAAGACTCTGATCGGTCTCTCAGTCACAAGCAAAGACCGTCGATCAGCCAGTTACATCAGAATGCAGTGCCTTGCAACCCTCTCAATTAGACTCCCATGGCCATGCGTGGTGAGCATGCTTGACTTGCCGATCATCATGGCCGCAGAGCCTGTGTGACTAGTATGTATCGGTAGCATGATCAACCGCCGTTGTTCAAGGGCGAGTTGCCATTGGTATGGCCTCGTTGAGATAAAGCCGCACCAAACTTTATGGACTGATCGTGCCCAAAGTTGGGAACCAAAACGTGTGCAGTCCCCGACTTTGCCTTTGCCGTCTCGTTTTGCCCACCCTGTCGTCAGCCGCACCCGAGTTGAAGGGAGTTCTGGCGAGGCTGATGATGTCAATGTCTAAAGCTGTGAAATCCGCCTTGGTGTCTGGGAGCCCCCAAGGCAGCATCTGCAACTCGTCGGTTCTTTGGGCTGGGCTGCTGGGCTCTGTACTTGGCTCGTACCTCAGGTCTCTTCTGGTTGGCCGTCATTCAGACTCGTTACCAGCGAACGGGAAGGGGGCGAGAAGCTTCAGTGGTCCGTAGGCGAACGAAATTGTTGCGAATATATTTGCTAGTAGCCAAGCCGTCGAGACTGGTGAGGGGGTTTCAGTGCCGATCTATCGAGCAGTTCTGGACAAGGAGTGATGCTACAATCTTGATATTGACCTAATATTCATCAACAAAGCATCACAGATGCAAAGAGTCTCGTTACTGCAGTCATCTGGCCCTAGCTGCATATAGACCCTATTCGATTAGTCAATAGTAGTGAATTAGGTATTGAACAGAGTGATTTTTGACAACGAAAAAAATCACCTTGTTACAGATAGGTGTTGTATAGAAGGCGTCACAGTTTGTCGAGAAGCATATTTCCCAACTTGAAGCTTGTGAACGACAAAATGCTAGCGGCCAGCCCCTGTCTTGATCCAAAACATGTTGTCTAGGTGGGCACTGAGAGGAGAGAAGCTCGGCTCACGGGGCAACAGCAGAGTCAAGGTCTTGTCCTGAGGGGAATAAGGGATCTGAGCTAATCATTTGCCCTCAATGAATATGTTGCTTGGAATCGCCACGAGACAATCTGTCGCACTTGCAAGAGTTGTCTGCCGCCGCTTTTTGGTCACGTTTCTCCACACCATCAGGACAACTTTTTTTTCCCAGCCAACTACAACTAGCAGGTGAGCGTTGGTGATGAGGTTGGCGGGTAGGTGATTTGATTGGTGGCACTGGCGGGCAATCATCGTTGGATACTTTAATAGACACCGAATAACATGGGACGACTGGCACAGTAAGCGCCACGTGACGAGACCGAGACCGAGATCGAGACCGAGACCAAGGACGGTGCTGACTCGAATCATGACAATGGTCATAGCTTAGAGCTGTGAGATATTCCACGGCTGTTTCAAGGAGTTTCATGGTGAAGAAAATGTTAGCCCAACGATCAGACCTGATCAAGCAGGCAGGCACCTTCTTCCTGCCATTCCTACCACTTAATCCTGCTCTAACGGGCAATGTGTCAGCCTGGTTCCTTCCCATCTCTAGATCTACCGGAAACGGATGCGTGCAGACAACCATCCACTTACCTAGTGGGTCGCATGGGTGGCTCTGGGGCTCTTTGAGAAGTCTGACAAATCATATCTAACTCCATGAGCCATGTTTTTTAGGCCTACCCTATGAGCCCACGACATTGAATCACGTTGCTGTGTTCTTAGGTGCGTTGCAATATTTACAACTAGACAATGACTTCGGGTTGGAAAGCTGCTTGAACCGTGACACGCATGGGGAGTACTCTCAATGAATAAAGAAGATATCTTCATTAGTAGATGTCCGAACGCTCAACCCATTTTAACTCGGTTGTTGTGTGGGGAAGGAACTGTAAAACAAGCACCTTCCAAAATGGGTCCAATTGTTGCGCATGTCTTCTACCCAAGACCATCATCATCACCTGAAATATCCTGTCAATTCATTGCTCAGTCAACTCCTAGTTCTTGCTACCTACGCACTACATATGCCTACAAGGCCATATCATATACCTACCACCAATATGTCCAATATTGGGATGCCCATGCAAGCACCACATGAGTCCAAAAACCCCATTAGCCAGCACTTCAGGGATTTAAGTACAAGATGATGCTTGAAGTCGGGTTCTGGAACATGGTTTCAAACACGAACACGTGAGACGTTGGGTTCGTAGCCTTTGCATTTCCTCCGAAGCGCGCTACACGAGACTTCACCACTCGAGCCAGATCAGCGGGAAACTCCGGTCGCAAACTTAAAGACGCAAAATGTTACACCACAAGATCAGCAATGCCAGAAGAAGGACTTGTAATGCCAAGGCCGTCTCTTTTCGGTCACCGTGGTCTCAAAGGACCGATATCCAGGAGGGTTTCCCATGATCTCCCAAGACCGCGGCGATCAGTAGGGATAGCCCTGGCATCATCCACGATGCCGACCACGCGAGATGTGGGTTAGCTCGATTCGGCTGCCACACGCCCCTCCGCCCTGCCTCTTGGCTCGTCATGGTGGCCTGATTTTAATCTCTTGGGTCCTCGTTGGCGTTAAGAGGTGCGGCAGCCACGTTGAACCCCCTCGACGATTGCGGGCGCGGATCTTCTTCAAGCTTCTGGGTCAGTGACACACACGTTACGAGTATCGACTTTGAGCAGGGCCGAAATCACTCACTATAGTTGTAAATACAACTATTCGGTCGTGGTGGAGATGGCAAAGAGTGGAAAGTCATCAAAGCCACCAGCGACGCGTTCACCAAAATCTTGAATCACTCACAAATCGGCTGGAAGTATGTCATTGTAACTCTGTTTCAAGTTCGCTCCAGAGAAATTTCCGGCCTAGTGTCCATATTGGGATTCCAACGGCTTCTTCCGTGTGGCACAACTCCTTGTCTAGTTTTTGTTGTTTGGCCCGAGAGCCTGGCGCCCTTCGAAGCTCAGAGTCACACAACACAGCTCCACTTCCACGATGAGACTGCCTCTTCTGGCAACTCTGGTCCGTGACAGGGACAACTGGATCAACTCCATCCCATGGCTGTGGTATTAGTGCGGCGTGGTACAATAACGTTAACCTTTGACTGCAAGGCTGTTCCATGTATGGAGGATCCCGTCATGATCTCTTTCCTACTCCTTTCTTCCTTCAGGTGTAATCACTTCATCACCTGACCGATCTTCGCCATGTCAGAACGTGGACCTAGCCCACCGCCCCCTAGCTCCAGACAGTGGGAGTATTAGTCTCGTATACAGAGAAAGTTGGATGTGGCGAGCCTGGCGCAGGGTACATCTCACGTCTTGATCCATAGTTTGGGAGCATCACCGACCTAACCTTTCCAATGAGAGAAAACTCTCTGATTAATGAGCTCCGTACATCACACACCCTTTAGACATACGGGACTTGGAGAAACCCAGTCATGGCACAGCTTGCCGGTTTCCACTGTGTAACGGGGGCTAGCCCGATTCTCAATAATTAATTCGAGCTCTGTTGGCCACAACCTGCCTCCTGCCACCCACACGGCACACCCCAAATTTTGATCCCTTGATGACGGGAAAACATACCCTCATGTTGTATGTCTGTCTGGCTGGTGAGTCTGTCAGATGCCTGGTATCCCCAGGCCCAGGCATGGCATAGAGGCTAAATAGATAGGCGGCCCGAACCCCTGAGGGATATCACGACGCAAGAGATCTGACGGGGATACCGGCTTGTCTTGAGCAGGGCACCCGAAAAGGATGCACATTCGATCACCTTTGCGTGAGTAGCTGTACATCTTGGAGCACACTTTTGTGGGATGTGACATTGTGACAAAGTAGAGTGAAGGTCTGAGGTAGGGCAGGCAAGTGGCAGGTTGGCAGGTAAGGGGGGAGCATCGAGATTGGAGAACCGGGCCTTTTGTGACCACTATTGCATCCTGGGTGACCTTCACTGCGTGATGCTACTATCGGAAAGAGTGCGACAGAAAGTCGACCGCGCTCCCCCTCCCTCTTCTGTCGTCTGCTTTGTTCTAAAGCTACCCATAGTTATGTGGTATATTGTTGATACTAACCATCAACCTCGAGAGTGTCTAGCATGCTGTATCACTCACTACTTGGACACGCAGACGTCAGAGCAGGACGCTGGGGACGTAACACGAAACAGGCTCTGACTGTGTCCCCGGATTTATAAGCATGAGCATCTCCTAATCAAGAATAAGTATTTGCTAAAAAAGGGTTGATGTAACCCTGCTGCATGCATAATACGTACTGACAACTACAGGTACAACCAGCAACCAACCACCAAAGGCTGAGTGATTGGCTCGTTAGCATCACGTACGGAATACCGTGAAGAGCATTATCGACCTGCCTACTAGAGAATATGTGGTCTACTCATGCATACCGCACGGGTGTCGAAAGCGTCGGTTGGTGATGAGGTTCGAGGTCTACTAATTAGGTGTAGAGGGCTCTGATGCTAGCTTCTGTGGACGTCGGCATAAGAGTTAGCGTGATAAGTCAGCAAGGGAGACATCATCTATCACATGGAGTTGGTGGTGTGTGTGACAATTCTCACGGACCGTTTACGGGCCTCTCCCGCGACTGTCAACAAATCTCCCTTGTGTTGTGTGACCAACAGCCATTCCCGAGCAGACAAATCAATGGTCTGCTTCGGATGACCAGGGGGTGGGGGAGAGAGAGAGAGAGAGAGAGTAGGAGAGCGGATTCTGATATTATGAACGATACGACAATAACGGAGGAATGTGGTACATGGTTGTTGTAACAAAAAGACTCAATTAGGGTTGGACTTGTCACTTTCTCTGCTGTTGTTGCTTTTGAGGTTTGTCGACGCCTTTGACGCAAATGTATTCGAGGAAATGATTGAGAGAAGATGAAATTGTCAACAAACAAGGGAATGGAAGAGGGCTATTTGGTTGAAACAATAGTCAACAACTACCGACATTGGTTGCTGTCATGGTTTTCGTATGGATCTTTATTATCTTTCGATTTTATTTTTATTTTTATTTTTATTTTTCTTCTTGCTTATTTTATTTACTTTTGCCGCATTGCTTTTTCTCCCTGTTACTATTACTTTAGAACGCCTCCTCGTACGATCGTCGTTTTTAATTTTTATACTCCGCCAGACCCATCAAAGAAGCATGATAGGAGAGTAGTGTTTAGCAGGTTGAACACTTTCAGCGCAAGGATTGAACATGTTGACTACAACGTATGTTAAATGAAGGATAATATGCCTCCATCTAGTGAGACTTCTTCGCACACGGCTTCCGCTTTCCCCGTTAGACAACCTCCTTACCCGTCGGTTACTGAGAACCAAGGTTGCTTTTTACCGCGCTGGGAATGGAAAGACAAGGGAAGATCTATTTAATATGGTAATACTGACAGTTGATCGCGTCGTTGTGTTTTTCTTTTCTTTTTTTAACGGTCTCGCACACATGTGGGTTCCTCTCTTCTCCGAACTCCCTTGGACGTTCGTTGGCTGTAGGTCTCACATAGCACATGGATAAAGTGGGAACAAAGAGAGACACACACATACCCTAGAGAGAGAAAACACACAGACAGTGGATGAAACGAGGAAAAAGAGGGTGGCTGATGGGAGCTAAAGGGATGTGCAAGGGATTATTTGTGCAGATCCCAAGTGATGTGTAATAATTTACGATGGATTGACATCTTATTTTATCTCTTTTCTCTTTTTCTCCACGGAACATACAAAAACACTACGCACTAACATAATAACACTGGTACACTACATAGTATGGTTAAGCAAATAAATATCCACGGTTATACTACCTCACAAGACCATCATTAATATGACCATCATTAATATGACCATCATTAATATGACCATCATTAATATGACCATCATTAATATGACCCCCATACATCCACTTACTTTCAAGGGAGGCAAAATTCGTGGAAAAGGAATACAGAAAAAAAAACAAAAACAAAAAAACATCGTGGTTCTAAGTCGATGATCTAAACACTCCCCCTCCCCCCCAATTTTAAATACACCACGTTCCTCTCCAGTTTCGTGTGGACTCAGAGCTCGTGGCATTCTGAATCAGGACCAGAGAGGGAGAGGAGAGAGACATACAAACTCTACCAATAAAGGGCGTTCCTTGACTAACTGACTCTATATCCTTGAAGTAAAAGCATACTAGTCTCTTTCCCTCGCTCGTAACAAGGTTTTCCCTTCTCGTTGGCAACTTCCCGAGGTATGCGGACGAAACGTTAGAAAACACATTGGTTTCAGACATGACTCCCTCGACAGCTTCCACCTCGCTGCGTCCACATTGAGGCATGTCTTTCGTCAGTTACCTGCTAGCCACCCACTAGGCTTAATCGCGAGTGGTGATTGATCCTCTCGAGGGCGACGATAGCCGACAGATTCTTGGCTCCTACTACTTGCCGCTCGTGAACTATCAGCTGGCGCGGAGGCTCGTCGAGCAAAAGGCCCAAACTCACCCCCCATCTCACTCTCCGATGATGACAAGGGAGTAGTTGTGACATGGCTGGGACTGGGACTCGAGGAAAACAGCTGTTCCCAGAATGCTGCCGGTGGAGTTTCGGTGGCATCGTCCAGCAGCTGGAATTGATGGCTTTCAGGGCTTAGCCTGGGGCGTCGATACGCATGGGGGTCTCCCGGGGCTGGTACCGGTACTACCTCCACCGCCAATGGAGACGCCATGAGCATCGTTGTCTCTGATGAGACATCGTCGCTATCGACCGACTCACGACGTCGTCGCTGGGACATGGCGGTCTTGGCCACCGCTTTTGCGCGGCAACTCCGCTTGGGATGCGAGCCACACTCGCGGCACTGCTTGCTGGTGAATGCCAGAGAAACGCCCGCAACAGAAACGTCTCGCATGTTGTGCTCCTCCCCGACTGCCTCCCGGATTGCCTTGCGCTTGTGCCACTTCAGGGGCGAAATTCCCTGCGATGGGGTAGCGCGGCCAGCGACGCAGGACCAACAGAGACAGATCTCGTACTCCTTATGTAGCTCGTGCTGATACATTGTAGACGTCAAGTGGTCGACTGTGCTTGTGCTTGGAATGTGCGCGAGGATCCCCCCGTTGACACCGTCGCAGAACCACCGGTAGTCGTTGGGGAAAAGAAGATGCGTTCTCCAGACAAGGTCCATGTCGAGCATGGGGACAGGCCAGGAAGGACTCATATCCTCGGGAGAAGATGTCTGTCGAGTGACGCCATCCAACGGGATCAAAGTCAATATGTCGAGATATCTCTCAATAAAGGGGCCGAACTGACGCTCACGAATCTGGGACTCCTGCGCACGATGCCACGAGAACCGAAGGAGCTGGGAGCTGGCAAAGTCGAGCTGCTTCCTGACAGCTGCGTGCACGTCAAATTTAAAGTTGATGGCGCCGCAGGGAGCATTGATGGAGAAGTTCTCCTCATCTCGTAGGAAGCATTCCCGTAGTCGGATGGTGGTGTGGTCGGGACGGGACGAGATGAGGAACGACGCCAAGACATCGAGGGTGTCGCGTAGGATTGGGGCCTCGTAGATGGCTCTTATCATGTCGCGGGATTGGAAAGAGGGCGAGAACGTGCCGTCATCGTGGGTGACGGCGAGGTACTGGCGAGCGTCAGCGATGCGAAAGGAGACGGTTGTCGACAGACATACCAGCTCGTCTCGATTCCAATGACTGAAACCAATGTGTGCACGAGTGGCAAAGTCATCCCAGTGAGCAGGATTTTGCAGAAAAGCATGCCAGACAAGAAGCACATCGACAGGAGGAACGAAACGAGTCATATCGGTATTGTACGAAGCCTCAAGCCATCGAACAAAGCGCTGGACAGCCATGTTGATGTAGAACCGCCACATCTGCTGCGGCGAAGCCTTGTGCTTTGCGGCCCATGCGGTGACCTCTCGCTGGACGTTGACGAAGCACTCGAGAAGATGGCAGTGGATGAGGACGTCGCGGGCAACAATGCAGATCCTGTCGACTCTCCTGGGAGGCCGGGAGAAGAACCCCTTTTTGGTAGGGCTGAGGAGATTCTTTACGGTGCTATAGGGGATGTTATTAAATGGGGTCGACTGGAAGTAAAGATTTTGACTTACCTGACGACAGTCATCATGAAGAGGATGAAGAATCAGCACGAATATGAGGTGTTACTTGTGGTAGAATGGGTGATGGTGATGTGCGGTATTGAACCCGAGAGTCATGTCTGGTACATAGATCGCCGACACCGAAGACAGAAGCTATATTGGATAGAGGAGCTTTCACCAAGATACGGTCAGGGGTGAAGTGAACAATTGATGGGCGCATGAGATCTATTCATCCATAGAAGAGGGCAAGCCATCTATTCTCACGAAGCTGTCGAGAGGGTTTCTGCCCCGAGCCCCTTTTCAATTGCAGGTATCGGTGCATTGAAGCTTAGGTGGTCTTAAAAACAGACATGACGTATTTAAGACTTTGTTAGGGTTTTCAAGATTCATGTAGATACTACATGAGGCTTTGGATACTGGACATTGGACATTGGATGTTGCTGTGGTGTTGAGGAGGGTATTGTTTAGTATCACGATGCTTATTCTCATTCAGCAGCTGTCAAGAGCAGATAATTAATCATCATGTTTCCCACTAGATAAAGCAAGTATAAACATGTCAACAAGAGAGAATATTACTTTGTGGTTTACCAGTCGTAGATAGGACACAGTTACCAACATGCAACGCAAGCTGTGAGAGCAAACTCTGATAAACCCGCCACCCTCACCAGAATGTCCGAAACACACGCATTATTAACGCGTATACGTGGAGAAGACATGCGAAGTGAAGAGAATGTTTGTTTTGTTTATTTGTTGGGAGGGAGGCTGGACAACGGATTGACTCGGTGGTATTGCTGGAGAGATGGGAGACACTCGTCCACAGATAGCTTTTCATGTGTATCAAATTACATGTAAATGTTGATAGGGATTCTCTTAGTGGTTATCTTTCGCAGGATATAATATTCATTTGATCGCTATTATTTTGACTTGACTTGAGTACAGAGAGCCGTGATTGTTGGGATGGATAGGTATAGCAACAGACACAGAACAACGAGCAAGTCACGTTTCTCCCCCGAACCTACATCTATCAAAAAAGCGTCCAGTCTGATGGTATGAAACCCACCTTGGCTGTACTATCTATTCAATCGAGTAGCTCAAAGATTGTAATCACCAGGTAGTGAAAAGTCCGGACTTAACGGACACCGGTTTCACTGTACTCTTAGCCTGCCTCACCATGAGCACCCTAACCCTTCACCCAGATAGATGCAAGAGAAGACAAGTTTGGCCGAGGGTTATTTCGAGAGTTCAGACAAGGCAGACAGGATGTGTTGCATATTGGGAGTGCGCCCTCCAACTAGCTGCATAGGTGATTCAATGGCAGGGGTCCTTGTTGGTTACAAAGAAAAAGAGGCAAACAAGGCGTCTGAGATATGATGTCCACCTGGCTGAATGCGGGGATTTATAATCTCGATGTGATGGGATCGAAAGCCTCATTCTGACATACAGGATTTTAACTCTGTAGATGTCGTGAAGGGTACCTATATCCATTTCGCAACAGCTGTAGTACCTAGATGCACCTAATATCTCACCAAGCAAGGCTTGTCTCAACTCACATCGATCGTCATACTGTTTCAGTCGTCCAACGCAGACCACGCAGTCTCAAGTCTCAGATTTTGAAGGGGAAAAAGGCAACCAACGGACCCCTCCCATCCGAAATCACCAATAACAATGACGTGCGTTGTCCATCATGAGATTGTTGGTGGTTGGCCATGCAACCTCTTACAACTAACAGTCGGCCGTACTTTTCACATGTATAACCTTAACTCTTGACCGGTGCTATAGCACACGCGCGCTTTCATTGCGTGATATAGCTATGCCTCGTTATCCCATTCACCGAGCGTTGACGATATTGGTTAAACAGCAACAAGGCAGCCAGTTTCTGACCGTGTGCTTTGTGTCTTTGGTCATAATCGGGACAAGTCTCACGAGAGATGCTGCACATGCTGGAAGAGTGCAGGATCAGACGGAAATGATGCATGTAACCTAGTCAGTCATCTATGACATGGCCTGACATCACAGGGAATCTTTGAATTTTCTTGACTGGTAGTAATCGAGAGCCGGAGTGTCGGTCTTACGGATCTACTCTTTGCATTAGCCACCACGTGATAAATCTTCCGCTCGAACGTGAGCAGTTGAACATGATGTGATAAAAAGTGCTGCCTGCACTAGTTCTATTGCCATCAAAAGGACAAATTGCCTCGTAATCATGTCTCACGATGACCACCAAGTAATGACAGCTCCGGACCAGTAGATGCGATGAAGCTCAAGGCAGCCGACAAGGCAGCCAACAAGGCAAAGTCCGAATTCACGATACCAAACAGTCATCCGGACAGAGTTGAAAGTCTGTCTTTGCCTTGAAGTTTATAACAAGATATTCGCTATTTGAGTCTCGGGGCTAGCGCTGAGCTGACAGGATCGGCCACTAAAATCTGACAGGAAACACTATACAGAATGATGTCAGCTTGCTTTAAGGTATGCAAGTAATATAGAATTGTTCTGGAAAGATTGGCTGAATGGTTTTTACTAGGACCAAGATGGCAGGATTAGTATTCACGGCGGTTCTGATCCATGAAGGCCATTATCCTATTGCTTAATAGAAATGTTTACCTAAGTAGTCAAAGAATTCCAAATAAACTCAGTAGACAAAAGTCTGGAAGAACCCTACCTCCACATAACATACTCGATCCTCAACTAGAAGATAAAATCGCTGATTCAAGAGATGAGAGCATCTACAGCGCTGAGCTGGCTGGACCAGAGGGACTACAAGAAAGCAGACCTAGAAGATTGGATCAAGAGATGGAAACAAGAGAAGATATCGGCCATGCAAGTCTGCTTCAGCTACCTAACTTCTATATGTTGGCTTGACAACTTAGCATAGTAATCTCTGCAAAAACGAGACCTTGAGTGCATTACTAGTGGTGTAAGATTACTGCTTGGATAAGGGATTTCTCGTGATGCTGGGTTTAGTGTAGCTTCTTCCAGACTTTTGACACGTGATTATAGTCATCGACAGGCTACTTCATCTATTCACTTCAAGGTAAAAGCCCATTAGCGGCAAACTGACAACCACATGATAATTAACATTATTCACCGTAACCCAACCAAAAGATCTCATCGCCTTACCACAGCAGGTAAGAGGCCTCGTCCATCTACTACTGACATCTCACCTACCACAAAAAAGCACTACAAAAATCCTCTCACCGGAATTACAGAGCATCAGCCGGACGCGAGCGATGTGAGGGCGCTGCTTTGCACGTCTTGGGTCTGTTACACGTAGGTTGAACTCGTCGGGAGCCGGATTCGTCCACATTTTCTGTAAAGAAGAGCTACCTTCTGATCATCCGTGGCATATTCACCAGATGTGACTAATATAGAAGATACTATAAGCACCCACCGTCCAGAGCAACAACACCTTAAAATCCTCCAAATACAAAACTCATTGTACCCAAGGTACCTTATATTCAACAACTATCTGTATTCCCCGTGGGTCCCTGCCACGGTAAGTGGGCCCCCAAGCTCATGCAACAGAACCGTTACCAAACCCTCGGGTCCTGCATGAAGTACCTAGCGGATTTACGCAAATCAGCCAATGGGAAGATCTGTACTTTTTTCTTTTTAACCAGGCTGTTGGTTTTGAAGTGCGCAGATTGCAGAGGAAATTTCAGCTTATATACGACAAGGTTGTTTGATTTTCATACGGTGAAAACTCATGTTTTGATCATGTTTCCAAGTGCTGCGCCTGAAATTGGGGGAAGGGAGAGGAGTTGTACTGATTGGTTTCGCTGCAGTGCTGCCCAGTCAGAGTGGCGAACAGGTGCAAGGTGCAGGTAGTTGTAGGCACGAGCTTGCTCTTCCGCGGCGTTGTATCCTTACTTTCTTGGCCGCTCTGTAACTCTTAAAAAGTCGTTTCATTTCTATTGGCCGGATGTTTGGCTGTCGATGTCAATGCAAACTCATCTTGGAAACCCATGATTCCTGGTCAAGAACCTTCTCGATCCCCTCACATCATGGTGAAAACTCTCAGACATGCGCCCCATCTAGAACATGTGGGTTAGGAAAGTTAATATATTAGAAGCCTGTTTCGGTCAAGGCACCAAGCATCAACCTCCATATTACGTTCTTGGTGGAAATCTAGCCTATCAAGGTCCCGACATTACGTTACAGGCAAAATGGAAGTATCTCCTCAATCATCGTAATACCCACGAATCAAAGAACAACATTGCAAAATACCGTCACATCTCACAAGGGTTGGTTCTGCCTCTTTCAGCCAACTTGCTATTAAAGGAAATAAGCCTAGACATCCAACCCGTTCCCAACTGGTGTTCTCTTTCATCTTGCAATCTGTTGAATTTACGTCCAAGACGCCCAGTTTCTCCCTAACTTCATCTTCTGCCACCTTGTCCACAACTCTAATGAGCGAAGCTTTTTGAGGAAAAAAGCCAAAAAAAAAAAAAAAAAAAAACTAACTCCGTCTACCAAAGCATCGAGAGCAAACATACCGCATCGTTCCGTAACATATGAAAAGAACATCCCGCTGGGCTGGGTGATGAAACGTATATTGGTGCGTGCCGAGAGTCACATCGGGACATCCTCGATTTCCACGTCGTACTTTGTGGGAACTGAAAACTGTCTTGCCGCTCCATCCCAGATCAGCCAGTTGCCCGTGGTCGCGAGCCTGTACCCAAGCGAGAGGATCCGTTCCTTTCGAGTCTCCACCATCGATGGGAACTCAAAGAACTTCTCGTCCTCGTCCATCTTGTCGTTGATAAACCAGTCTTTGGGGAAGTAGTCCTCTGCATAGAGCAGCCCACGCATGGCAAAGTCTTCGGGCAAAGGTCTAGGTAGTTGGTCCTTTTCAGGGACGCTGAAGTCCCCATTTACTTCGTACTCAGGTTCACAAGAGACGAGGAGCGAATTGAGCATTAGCGCAGTCAATTTCCAGGGAAATACTCCCTCCAGATGCGCCATGGCAGCTGGATAACGCGTCATATGCGTCATAAAGACTAGTGTCGTATGGTGGAATGGTAACGTATTGGTGTCGCCCCATCGGCGGATCACGACTTCAGTCACCTTGATAGTGAAGGTCAAGGCCAGATGAAACGTATTATTAGTAGCGGGTGCATCAGAAATAGAGCTGCCATCCATGGCAACGTCCGATTCCTCGGGGCGCTGAGACATGGCTCTCATTAAAACGTTACTTTCGGCTCCATACTCGAGGAGAGAGCACTGCAGAGCAATTCCCATGTAATAGCTGCGCAAGGATTAGTGATAGAATCCTCATTGCTAGAAAATATTGCCTGCCACTAACCCTATTTCGAGCCATCGCTTCGTGCAACGGCTGATGTGGCCATCCAGACTGGCTATAACCTCATCCACGGATGGCTGTAGTCGTTCTGGGTTTTGTCCAGAGAAGAGAATAGCATGAGCTCTTACAAAGGAAGCATCAATTGCAATGAGACGGTTGGGACTATCGTTAAGAACTAAGTCAAACAAAGTCATGATGCTCTCCCTGGCACTCGAGAAAGGAATCGGAACGCAAAGGGACTTTGTATAAAAGTAGAGCTGTTGCAGAGCGTTCGGTCTTGCCAGGATAGCCAGGTGATGGTAGAGCCGACCGGTGGTAGGCGACTTGTCCGAGGCCTTGCTATACCAGTGGCGGGAAACACGGGTCCAAACTTCGCGGTCATGAATATTATCATCCTCAATGGCCATGCGGTATCGTCCAAGGTCTCCAAGGCACTCAATCCAGGTATCCTCGAAGGCTGGAACAGTCTCATACAACAGGGCCATCATGCTATACGCAAGGTAAAGGAAAGTAAGCATATGCTCCAAAGAAGCCGGTAGCCGGTGACGGAGGAGTTCCAGAAAGGAATGGATGCCATGCCTCCACATCCTCGCCGGCATCGCATACTTGGATGCAAGTCGGCGAAGAGGTGCGCTGGCCGAGGGATGCTGGCTCGCCAGGAAAAAGTCATGATGCTCATGCAGTAAGGTCCTATGGAGAGCAATCAGGGCCTGCCATTGCTCATTGTTGAGTTTAGCATTCGCATCTGCATTGTTAGATTGGGCATTGTCGACCTCGATGCACTTGGTCTCGACCATGACCAAGCCGGCATAGATGCCCTTGACCTCTGCGACGAGCTGATCCTGGGAGATGGGCTTAGTCTCAGGCTGGGGAACCATTGAAGAGGAGGAAGGATTGTCGAAAGGGCCTGGCTGGGCGGGCTGTATGGTGGAAGACTGGGACGTCTGGGGCTTGCTCCGGGTTGGTTGCCGGTTTGAGGGGTTGATTGCGACGGCCCTCCCCCGGTTTCCTTCTGACCAAAGCTTGCGTCCAGAAATACTTGGCTGCCCCCTATCGAAGGCTTCGTCTGTTTGCCGTGCCTTGGCCCGGTTTGTCGGTGTGGTGGCGGGAGATAGAGACCCTCTTTGTTGATCGACAGAAGCTGGGGGCGACCTGGATTTCTTAAAAGCTCTCGCATCCCCCTCTTCAGGGCCGATTCCTTTCTTCTGCTGAGTCTCTGTATCGACTGCTCCGGGCAAGTCGGCATCGGGCACAGCAGCCCGCTTCAGACTTTTTGGGCTATTGTTACTATTGTAAGAACCGTTAGGACATGATCAGTCAATTGACGACTCGGAACATACGGCTTTGACATTGATTTTGCAGGACTTGCATTAAAGGTATCCCGCAGGGCATCATCGGTTCTCTGCTTTTGATGATTCTGCTGATCTGGACGGGCCTGGTCATGCTGTTTGCGAAGAGCTGTTACCCATTTGGAGGAGAAGTCTGCTGGATTGGCCATTCTGTAAACAATGTGCGTGTTGGCGGCGGCCGCTGCTCTTCAAATACGACGTCAAGGGTTGTATGACGCTGCATAAGCACAAAAGAGTCAGTAAGAGGACCTCGTCGCAGTTGTTTAGAGAGTCGAAGAGGAGGAAATTGAGCATGAAATAGATCTTGTGGGTATAGGACAAAGATCAATGGGTGATGAAATGGCGAACCAAGTCAACAAGCGTAGAGCCCGCCCTACGAGACTGGCCTTACTGGTTGAGGATTGCACCCCTGCAGTTGGTGGCGCGAGCTGTCGCCTTACGTCGCCGGGCTGGGTGATGGCTGGTTCGCAAAAAGGCAACCGCAGAGCCTCATCGATTAAGGGTTGCCCCTGGAATGGCGGAAGAAAACATCGCAGTTCAGGATTGTGCTTCTAGAATAATGCAGGAAGGGAAAAAGGAAGGGAAAAAGAATATCAAGAGAATGAGAGACAGTTAAGGGACCAACAAGCTGACCTTGACTTTTTGTAAATAGTGTTGCTAAAGTAGCTTTCTGTTTCGATCTCCCACTTGTGATGCAGTTTTGGAAGGTAGGTAACGTTATAGACCGACGACTTAGGTCAGTTTCAGGTCCAGTGGCGGGGTTTTTGTCACCGAAGACGCTAGTGATGCGCTGCTATCCGTGGCAGGTTGGCAAGTTGTTCTGACAATGAATGGACAAGGCAGGTCTAGTGGGAAAGCTTGTGGAGATGTTGAAAGGTATAGACCTATTCTGAAAAAAAATGCTCGACAGTGAAAAAGCAAGAACCGCGTGGAGACCGAGGTAGTAGGAATTATGGAGTGGATGATACTGGGTCAAGGAGTAGATTGCTGGCATTTTGACTTTCGTGTCATGAGTTTATAAGAGTCTTCACATGCGAACAAAGCGAACCGCCGCTGAGGCTCTGTTAGTCACTTGTCACTTCAGCAAAGCGAATACCTAGCCTTCCTCTAAGAAGTCAAACACCCCCGCGGTGCTTATTTAGTTCTCAGCTAACTAGCTCCCCTTATTTCTAGTCCTTCCACGACTATGCTCACCTGAGGCCCTTTGAGGCCTATCCCATCGTCAATACTCGAGGCCAAAGAAACGACCTTTGAATGTCGTTCATAACCAATCTGCCATTTAAAACCTGGGCCACGACTCAGTGGCCCAACTTATTGAAAACTCAACTGTCAAACGGCAACGCAAGGAGCCTGCCTCACTTCGTTTTTCGACCCTCGGGGCTATTTCTTCCAAGGAATGCCGGCTTTCGCGATGTCGTTCACGATAGGCAAACACGCTCGTAAACCATGTCAGTGAGTCAAAGATGTTATTGCAAACAAACCTTTCCCCTATCAACTGTGCAAACCTCTCCTCCATTAATTGTAAAAACCCAGACCAACCACAATCGGTTGTGTCAGAGGCCAGGGTTCCTGATAAAATTTAGGCGTCAGCGTGAGAGTGCAGTTCGTAGTTTCACGCCCGGCCAGGCTCCCTGCCAACGGTGCCATCAGAATGAAAGGGCAGGGCGCAAACGCGTCTTGAGCGAGGCGAAGGAAAGTTCATATCAGGCTTCGCCATGGAAAGACATCACGAGCACAGAAAGATACGCCCTTTTCCGCGAGAGTTCAGTTGGAATAAGCTGGACAGTCAAGACCGGGCGTCTACCGGCAGCCCAATTCAAGATTAAACCATTCTTGTTCCTGCATGTGACAAGTTATTAATATTACCAGCGTTTCGGCCCCTTGCGCGAAGCACATCTAACTCCTTGTCCTGTGTCTTTCTTTTTTTTCTATAGAGTGTCCCTAGGATATATTAACGTACCTCACAAGTGAGATGTGTAAGAGTTACGGGAGTAGTGCCGTTACGCCACAAATACCAAAAGATANNACTACGTGCTAGAATTGCTCCTTATATCCATATATAAGGTATATGCCACGCAACACCCTTACAAGATAGTTATACAAGTAAGATAGTAAGATTTATACCTTAAATCGCGATTTTTAAAATATTATTAAAAAATAAACCTAAGTTTAATCTAGATTATATTTTAACTATTTATTACTTAAGCCTTTATAAATCCTATCTAATATAAGAGTATTGCGTGGTATATACCTTATATATAGATATAAGAAGCAATTCCAGCATATAACGTCCAGCTCCGCATTCTTGCGCAACCCCCCTTCTCGCGCGTTATTTCTCGACGCGTTCTTATAATAACATTATTAACACTCTATAATTCTTTAATTAATATCTATCTAATTAATTTAATTTTTATTCTAATAGCTTCCCGCAGCCTTGTACTTAATAAAATTATGCCTAAAGTCCAATTTCACATGAAAATAAGGAGAAAATAAGATATATAGCTATAGACCTTTATATACCCCCGTTAACTATTTAAAGCTAACTAAAAGGCGTGAAGAGTTATTAAAGAGAGCATAAGACTATATAAAGACTATTATAAGTGTAAGAGAAGGTACTTATGCAATGGATTAAGGCTAAAAAAAGCGCTAGCTGGGCCCCTAGCTATTATAAATTACGCGAAATTATATAAGAGATTGCTAACCCCTAAATTAAGTATAAGCCTATTAGGAAGAATTAAGTATTACGCTTCTTACGACGTAACCTAGAGATTAAGATAAAGTTATCTATGTTATGGTCTCGAGCCATAGGCTCGCGCCTTAGTGAGGGGACATCCGGTGCCGGGTCACGTGACT
>JABFEV010001973.1:0-15193 GCA_013618395.1 Fusarium domesticum
ATATAATTTGATTTACTATCTACGGTCCAAGAACTGGCCATAAAAAAAAGACTCGAGATTCTATGAGAGAAACTTCTATAAAGACGGTAAAAAAAAAACTCCCGGCTACTAGTAATAAGCTTAAGGTTTTATTTTATAGGCATTACTATGCTAAATTATTAAATTAATATATAGAAAAGTTAGGTAGCTAAGGCAGACTCCTGTTTTACTTTAAGAGGGCAGGCTAGAAAGAACTCTTTAAATCTGCCTATTATTAGTAATTAGTTAACTAATATTATATTGTCTTTTAGTATGCTTACCTACTTATAGAAATCCTAACTTTCTAAAGTTTATAGTTTACCTTCTTAAAGAGAGAGTAAAAGACCGCGATATGCCTTACCATCTCTCTACCTTATCTATAAGGTCAAAGTAAGAAGTTATAGCCTTAGGCCTCTTATAGAAGATAGTTAGGCTAGCAGGTATTATTAGCCTTATTTTTACGGCAGATATATTCCTTACAATTAAATGTGCTATTGTTATATATATATACATATATTAGTGACAGAAACTGCCTAAGAGGCTGGAGGGGTATTTATTTTAATTAATTAATCAATTAATTTGTATGGTGTTTTACTAGAAAACAATTAATAAAACTCGGTATATTCCCCCTTCTGTACTTCTATGACGCTGACGCTAAGTGGGACCGTGACATAGTTGGAGCCTTCGCGCAGTCCAATGGATAGATGATAGTATTAAAGGTGGAGAAATGACATGATCTGACACTGGCCAGGCTCAACGTAATTGTAGACTCGAGACACTTAACATGGCTAGGCCATCCCTCCTTCCCTCACCCTCCCAATCTCAGACACTCAGCTGCCCCATAGATATGCACTAGGAACAGACACTGGGAGTAAGGAACCAACAGCATGTGCGGCCCGCAGAGGCGGAGAGAAGTAGACTTGTTTTGGGGATGCAGAGAGTTCCAGCGATCCGTCCAGGTGCCACTTCTACAACTAGGGAGCCGGGTCTCACTGAGATAACCTTTTGGGTGATACTCTGACGGTTGGCGTCAGGAGGGAGGTTTCTGGCGGTTGCTCGAAGTTGTTGCCTTCGTGATAGTACAGTTGGAAAGATGTAACGGCAATTCAATTGAACAGACCGTTTCCAGTATGCGGTTTCGCAAATCGGAGAAAGACTGCGCCTGGTCTAGCTCCGATCCTTCTTGTCACCTCTTTTTGTCGTATCTCGTTGTGCAAGTTTTTATGCGCCATACCAACGGCCGTCAGCTACCACTGGGACGCCAATGACCACCCAGTCATGATTCTAGGATTCCTAGTTGATGAAAGAGGCTTGAGTCGAAACGACAGATCAGTTGACAACCTATTCGTCCTGGCTAGGAACACCTTGAACACAAAATGGCTGGTGCGAGACTAGATATCCATGGTAATGACCACGTTCTTCAGCAAGTTTGTAAATCCATTAGTTCCAAGGTCTGTCGGAGGGAGCAACTCGCGGGTCACTCCAATATTGTGAAAGACATTGGATGTCTTAGACATATGCAGCTTGCTTCTGGCAATGTTGTTTCTCCATCCTTCAGCGGGCCTGACAAGTTGATGCCCTGGCTATCCAGGACGCTTGAGTACTACTATTATACAACTAGGCCAGGTACCAGGCAAGCGATGAATGCTTGGCTGAGATGGATGGAACAAACTGACAAAGGGGGTGGACAGCCGATGCAGGATAATACTACTAGGGTGAAGGGAGAACCTACAACTAGTCGTGAGCGGGATCAACGATAGGATGAGGTGGACAGGGCATCCCTACCGTTTCACACCCACATGCCATTGACATGCCATTGGTATGTCGTACCCCTTTGATGCACGTGTGTGTACCACAATCGCAGAAGCTCCAGTCATTCAATCGGTAACTGTCAGGTTGTGTTCTGTAGTTGTATACTCGGTTGTGAAGAGCGAGCGGATGTATCGGCAAGGTGGCTGTTGTGAAGGTCGAGCATAACCGACACTCGGAAGATATTAACCACCAAATACGCGGATGAATCTACCCACAATGGGTTTGTTGGTACTAGTTGTAAAGGGTTTGATTGACCTCGCTTAGGTAATATGGGCAGTGACGAGATTGTGGCAGGCGCGGCACGGGAGAGAAGCAGGGATAAGCTGAGGAAAGAGAGAATACAAAGAAGTCCAATGGAAAGGGATTAGCGCCGGGAGGGTTTTGAGCATCCCGCCCATCAAGCCTTTGAATTTCACATTTTGTATCCGTACTCCAAAGTTTTATTGCTGGTCGGATTAGGCTACCCTATGATTGTCATGCTAGGCTTTCCAGGGAGTAGCTCTGGTTGAAATACTACTTAGGGTTAACCTGGTATTGTTGCTGATTGTAGTTGTACGTCTTCTATTCACGACGGCAAAACGTCTGTCCCTCTATAATAGCACTTTTCCATGATTCACGTGGTGGTCGGTCTTTCGTGGCCGTAAACCGTAAATATAGCCTCGACGAAAAAACCTAGGCAAATTATATTTAAGGGATAATCGTTGTTGGAAGATTACCTAGTCGGATAGGGAAAGATGTATAACATTATTCCACGTCAGAACGCCAAGAAGAAGAAGAAGTAAAAGAGAAGAAAAAGGGAGTAGTAGTAGTAGTAGTAGTAGACAGTAACGTTAATCCGTAGTCGATGCTTTGCATAAGTCGTTGCAAACTCTCCCTCTCCACTTAGGTGCCTAACAGCTAACGTGTCTCTCATCTACCGGAGGATACCAGAGTTGCTTCTTTTTTCTCAGATCATAACAGAGAAAAGTCGAGTTTTTCTTGCCTCATTCATCAACTCCTCCTCCTCCTGTCAGTTTGCTTTGGTATCACCGACTACAACTCTCGCTCGGCCGCATCTGCGCCCGTGCTGCACCAAACATCCTTGTACCTAGCTAGTGCCGCCTGGTCGAGAATGGTTAGCCTGTTGGAAGCTAGCTCGCCTTGCTGGTTGAGCTGTGATTCGACTAGGAGCGTGGGGATGAGGAGGGTCTTGGCTGCACCGTAGCGGAGCGTGCTGAACCTGGTGCTTGGTGTGGTTCTGGCTTGAGGACAAATAGCCTCTCACCCTGGGAGGTGCGTCGATTTCCATCGCCGGGAAATGCAACATGAGATTTGGAAAGTCTTGACCAACGGAGAGGGTTACATGCATGCAAAGGGGATGGATGGGTTGGGCCAATGGAAACAGTTGTTGGTGAGGATAGAGTGATGAGAGAAGACAGAGTGATGGATGTCAGGAACCCGTGCTTTTGATGATCGAGTCGAGTCATTATTACAAGATTAGGTTTTTAGAACCGTCTCGTAGTTGTAAGTTTATTCCATGGCAAAGCAGTCTTAGTTGTACTACACCGCATGACTACCTATCATACACGAGGACACACAGCCGATAGGATATACAACTATGTAGCGTCTCCGGAACGAGGGCGTTGCTGGGTCTGACACGACAGGCCCAAGCTAAGGGAAACTGGACAAAATAATGGTGGATCTCATCCAATTCAGAATCCCAGAACCAACAGACCTAAAGCTGAGACCCTCCTCGCCCACCTGTGCCCGGTCTCTGTCATAACTCACACTCGGTTAACGATAGATGCATGGCTGTCGTTCAAACCTGCTCTTATTCGTTAGTTGATACCTGGTCTGCGGCCGTTGCATCTTATCCGAAAGCGTTGACATTTTGCAGTGGTTTATTTTGTTCGAGCCTCAATGGGCGCTCCTGGCAAAGTCGAGAATGGCTTCATTCTGGCTCTGGCCTGGAATGTGGGGACGGCGTAGACGCCACTCTGGAAGGGGGAGGAGGTTCGCTAGTTGTTCCGGTTCATCACGAGGCTTGGCACATTCCAACTTGCCGAATTATGCTCTCTCTGAGTTTAGGAGGATTGGGAAAACGGGGCAAAATTCAACAACAGTTGAAAGATGAACCAAAGTTTAATATGGTTGACAGGCAAGACAAGGTGTACTAATGTGAGCCCATCACGGAGAATAGAATAGGATGGAAGCGGTATCTGGTAATGCTCATCAGTTTCAATGACGCCAACAACTTACGGAGTAATTTTGCAGGTCGGGCTCTCTCAGTACTCTCACCATGGATTGTAGGGGACAAAACGCCTTTCTCTCCTAAACACCGACGCCCCGTCTCCTTGGCCACGGTCTCACAACCCAATATGCCGGACCACGGATCCCTATTCGCTGCCAACAAGGTCTGGCCGGCCTTCCAGGACAATCCCACCTCAGGCGGCCCCTAGGGCTGTCCTTGTTCAGATGAAGACCCTCGACCCTTGATCACCCCCCTGCACTCGGCTGATCTGACCTGGTCCCAGCGGTTGCAGCGGTGCCTTTCTAGGGGCTGGAGAGTATTGTCTGGCCCTCTTTACCTTGGATTGAGTGGTGGTGTCCGTCCATCCATGCATTCATTGGAAGTCCCAGGAGTTCAAGTCTACTGCGGGCACCGACTCCAGGCTCCTGGGTCTTTCTTCTTCCCTTCACTGATCCTTAAGTATGTGTGATGGTTGGTTATCCATTTCATCACTCTGTGTTAGCAAAGGGGCAAAACAAATCCTGATCTATCTTTTCCTACCAGAACTAACAGCTCCCCATATCTTTTTTCGCCTCGAATCTCTCCGAATTGTTACTGACCCTTGATTCTAAGCTCTCTTTCTGGAAGGAAAAAAAAAAAAGAGCAGCGGCTGCTCCTTAACCCTCACACTGTGCACAATACGAGACTCTTATTGCCCAGACAAAGCCAGCCACCGGGTTCAGCGCCCAGAGAAGCCACAGAGGAGCCTGGCCTTTCTTGTCTTAGTTGTAGTATTTTGTGACTTGTCCGTGCCGATCCCTTGGTCCCTGGTCCCTGGTCCCTCTCCCCCGTTGTCCCGTCCTTCTATTGTCCTGGTACTCAGTCCCAAAGTTGTGCTAGGCCAAGGTGCTAAATGTTAGGCTGGCGCCCAGTGCCTCGTGCTTCCGGGTTCCTTCCAGGTTGCAGCTGCCTCCTCTTCAACAAGCCTCCACCCACCCCCAGTCTTATCATACCCGACCCTCTTCTTCTTCCTTCTCCTCTTTATCCTTCTTATCCCCGACTCTGTCCCCGTCTGTCTCAACTCTTGGTTTCCCATCTCTGCCCACAGTACGACTTTGTGTCGCCTTGAGACACTCTTTTTCTACAAGCCTCGACTTGGGCCTCGATTTCGACTCGACATAATACAACTCGACTCGAACTCAACTTAACCTCGACGTAAACTCGATCACCACCCCGTCGTCCATTGTTCCGTGACCTGGCTACATCAATTGACTTGATTCCACTCGACAATACCCTTTTGTCGACTCGGGCATCTCATTACCAAGGGTAAGTCTCGACGGTTATCTTACCAGTCGGATGCATTCTCTGCATCCCCCTCCTTCTTGTTTGGCTTCTTCCATGCCTTGAGTTCAGACTCGCATGTCCAACTGGAAGAAACTGCCTCCGTTTACCGTTTGCGCGCCTCTTGGAATTTCAACGTCGGGTGCACAACTGACAACGGTCCTACCACAGGCCTCACTCTTCGCTTCTTCATCACTCTTTCTTAATCTGTTTGCGCGCCCACTCGCGCCTTGACAACACACAATGGCTACTCCCGCCTCAATCCCCGTCAACGCTCAGCGCGACACTGTCGCTCGTCTACATCGTATCACTCGAGGGAACCGCAGCCTCTGGTACCAAATGACAGTTCTCCAGCAGCCTGAGCGTGCTCGTGCATGTGGTTCTGGCATGAAGGGTAAGTTTGCTGTCCACTGTCGACATCGGGACTATCCATGGTAATTTTTCGGCGTATGCTAATATTCCATAGCCAACAGTGATCGCCGTCCAGTTGATCCCCCTCCCGTCGTTGAGCTCCGCATCATCGAAGGTCCTACCGTTGAAGAGGGCAAGGATGTCACATTTGACTACAACGCCAACTTCTTCCTCTACGCCAGTCTCGAGCATGCTCGTCCCATCGCCCACGGCCGTGTTCAGACTCCCGCTACCACCAACCCACCAATTCTTACCGGTGTCCCTGCTTCTGGAATGGCCTACCTTGATCGACCTACCGAGGCCGGCTACTTCATCTTTCCCGATCTATCTGTCCGCCACGAAGGCCGATACCGTCTTACCTTCAGCCTTTTCGAGACTACCAAAGAAGAGAAGGACTTCGATATGGAACCTAGTGAAGGCGACTTGCCCCAGGGTGTGGATTGGCGGATGGAAATCAAGACCCTTCCCTTCAGCGTATACAGCGCTAAGAAGTTCCCTGGATTGATGGAGAGTACTCAGCTCAGCAAGACTGTCGCCGACCAGGGTTGTCGAGTTCGAATCCGTCGCGACGTTCGAATGAGGAAGCGTGACGGCAAGTCTGGTGGTAACTACGACCGCCGTGAAGAAGACTTCCCACGCAGACGAAATGGGACACCTGCCGCAGAGAACCCTCACAGCATACGAGCCCGATCCCAGAGCAACTCAAGCGAGCAGCGTGCTTCTTACACCGAGCCCCCTCGCCGGCCTTCAGCTGTCGAATCTTACCCTCCTCCACCTCCCGCCTACGAGTCTACCCCTTCAGCGTCACGCCACTTATCGTTCGGCGAGCCCTCCGCTCCTCAGTATCCTGCTCCCCGCCAATATGCTCCTCAGCCCGCCTTGACACCCGTGTCGGCCACGCCCTATGCCCCCGCTGCCCAGTCTCCCTATCCTAAGCCCGAAGGCCATTCCTACGGTTTCCCTAGTCGCCATCTTCCTCCTTCATGCCCCTCACCAGCTCCCTCGATGAAGCACGATGTGTACGACCGAAGACAATCCGGCAGCACCTACGTTCCTCCTTCACCTTCGCTTTACTCTGCCGATGGACACATCCGCCGGGACTCGCAGGCGTCGTACCCCATCACCCCGATTAGTGCTCACCCATCTCGACCTCTCCACAGCCAGACCTCGCTCCCTTCGCTCAAGATCTCATCACTCATGTCACCGCTCCCTCCAATCGAGGCCCAACTCGAACCCGCCCTTGAAAACCCTGCATTCCCTTATCTAGGCGGCAAGCGCAAGCATGACACCGTCTTTCCCCAGAGTATGCGGCCTCTGCACAATGGACAGAGACAAATGGATTCCCACTATAGCCAAAACGGCCGCGGTGCTACTCCTGATGACCCCGACCAGGGCCTGTATATGAGAGCCGACGGTTGTGTCAGAAGGGTCGAGTTCAATGACTGGATACGATAGAGCACACATTGGGCACCAGCAATTAGAGACGAGGGGTTTGTTACCGAGCAGGCGTTTCGGTGCAGTGTATTTCTAGCCATTGCGATCCAAAGCTTGGATGGCAATGGAGCAGCAGCGGCTTGTGGTGGGAGTTCAGGCGCACACTTTTCTTATTGTCCTGGCTTATGTGAAAGGACTTCATTTTGTACGAGCCGGTGGAAGGATATCCCAAAGTGGACCACTTCAACATTGCCTCGTTTATCAGCATTTTGAAACCTCTTCCTGGCCAAACATTCGACCAACAATTTTCTTAACGACCGATACATCTACCGTCACGTACTACGACATCTTTTCTTTCTTTGCATTGTCCAATTTACTCACCCTTTTGGGTGTTTTTTTTCTTCTCACTTGATGTTTTGTCTGCTTCTTAATGAAAGATACTCCCCAGAACCTTTGGATGAGGCATGTGTATAGGTTGGTTCTGAAGGAACCTTGAATCTTTTGCAAACTTTATGACTCTTGTTTAAACTTGGCAAGGAGATTGGTTTGTGGATAGTAAAGAAGTATGTCGAAGAAGAGAACATCTTACTCCACTTTGGTGTATTTAACCTGGAAGACTGAAGTCTCGGTAGTTTCATGATGTTAGGTAGTCAATTCAACTGGTTTATTGATATGTTCATATTCACTTTGCTGCAAGACTGTGCGAGTGAATCAATTATCGTCAGTGTTGAAAGCAGCACCTATATAGATATGAGTTGCCGTCTGGGTAGTAGACTCGTAGTGTTAGTACATGCAAGCGCTGGGGGAAATTAACATGCGTCTCCTAGCATGTGAATCAATGTCAAAGTATGCCTGGGCACATACGTAGGTGGAATGCGTTGAGAATTATCCCGAGACAACAGACATCCTGTATCCTTTGTTGAATAAAATGAATAGCACCTAGATAGATTGTTGCTTCATTCTGTCCAGGTCATTTAGCCATGTATCCGCTTCGGAGAAAATCTGCAGTCCCAGAAGTTGAGAGAACCCAGCCAGTGGGAAGGTGGGGACAATAACTACCCTTGCAGTGCTTCTTTCCGTTTATCATTCCAAAACGTCCCCGCTGCTGCAGGCACGTTGTCGGCTCCTTCTGGTTGCCGTGGTGAAGTCACGTGTAACCGTCAAAATCAACAAACCCACCCGCTCACATCACCGCTTCTATTTACCGGCCACCTACCTACCGAGCACTCGCTATTTGGGTTATTCGATTTCTCTGTTAACGAACCTCAAGGAGAGTTTGTACAGTTGTTTTAATCCACCAAAAGCCAATTTGCCTTTCGAAAGCGTGATATCTCTACGCTCATATCCTGTCACTTCACTTACACTGGACCTACCTTTATCGATCGACGTGCGGATACCTCCATAGGAGGAAAGAAAAAGAACAGCACCATGGGTCCTTCGCGTTCCCGCCGCGCTGAAATCATTAGCGCGAGTCGCTTTCAAGAAGGTTCCATGAACGACCGCACCTCAGCTGCACCGCCCGTACACTTCCTCGATGCCGCCCAACGCGCCGCGCTCGAATGTCCCGCCATGAGGTCTCAGCCGCGACCTGTGAGCGACGACTGGGCGGATAAGCAGGTCAAGAAGAACAGACTCCTAGGCCAGGTGTGGGATGGAGTTCGTGGCCGACTGGGGTTCAAGACTGATGAGAGAGGGTCGAGGAGGAGGGACAAGAGCCGCAGAGGCGACAGGGAGGAAAACAGGAGCAGTGAGGAGCACAAGCCCAAGCAGAAGCATAAACTTAGGGAGGAGCATAAAAGTATGGAAAAGGAGGTTGAGGATACGACGAGAAGAGAGGAGCAGACCAGAGAGGAGAAGCCCGAAGATGAACAAAAGGTCGAGAGGCCAACTCGTGAAGAGATACTGGCCAATTATCACCACCTTGTTGCATCAGGCTTCTTCTCTTCTCACGCTATTCAATCTACTCGCCAGCCCGCTCCAGGCGCCACAACTGCTTCTACATCATCAACTGCTTCTGCCCCATCCAAGTCTTCTCTGGCCCCGACGCCCCGAGCACCGACTCCTCAGAACCTATCTCGAGCACCAACTCCTCAGAACACATCTCGGGCACCCACTCCACAGTTGCAAGCATCAGCTGCCCCCCATAGACCCTCATCACCATTCAAACCCAAGTTTACCAGCAGGCAACACTCCGACCGGGAAGGCCCACGAGCTGCTACATACGACGAGCTGGTCGCCTCTGGTTTCTTCTCACCTCCCGCGCCTCTAGCCGAGCAACCTAGTCCTAGTGATGTTGCTCCCGCGCCCACAGTCTCCATGGGTCGAACCTCGCGCGATTATCTGCATCCTCCCAATTTCAGCAGGCCTTCTCGCTCAACAACGCCAGCCGCATCCCGGCCTGCTTCCCCTATTCAGTCTCCCGCTAGCGCTGACTCTCGAGGAACCAAGCGGGCTGTAGCTGATTCTACCTCGGACGATGAAGACGAAGACTCAGCACGCGACCCCCCTACGCCAAAAAAGAAGCTTCGCAAATCAGCATCCCGAGACATTGCTATCCCCAAGCTCCGGAATGCCCCTTCCCATAAAGCCATTCTCTCAAGACGTAGCGTTTCGGGTCCTCATGGATTGGGTAAGGAGTACAACAACCTTGCCCGTCGTGTTCTCGGCCGCCTCCCAGGTGGTAATGCCAGAAGTTCTGCCGACATGCCAGATCGTCGAACGGAAGCACCTGCTAGACGCAGCACCGATGAACGACCAGCCTTGCAGGAAACACACAGCACACGAGTCCTTCGGCCTTGTAGGAGCGCCGCCGAACATTTGAGCGTTGGGCCTAACGCCAACCGCGGCATTCCCAAGGTTCCCGTCATCCCCGAGAAGTTTGCGTCGTTCGACGAGAATCGAGAGAACCCTACACCACCTGTCAGCATGCACCGCTAGCCAAAATCTTTACTGTTTACTGCGATGGAGTTTGGTGACTTTCGACATGGATCATGTCTTTTCTTGACGATGACTCGGTATACTTGCGCGGAGGATTAGCAACGGATGGATGACAGTAAATGCGACCACGAAGTTTTTCTATTCTTTTAAATGACACAGCACGTTGTCTTCTGTGGAAATGGTTGTTTATTTTCGCAAAAGTCTAGGATGCGGGCGTTTGCTAAGAGAAGCTGGGTTCTTGATGCTCTGCTCATAATGTCTCGACGTGTGGGTTGGATGATATCCCATGATTGATATGCGAACATGACATGGCAAATTTTTGTTTTGCTTGTTCCCCCCGCAGACTTCCAGAAGCATCCTTTTCCACCTTTGATTTCTTCAGAGGATGAGAAGAGACAATGCAGATGGGAGCAATGCGGGTTCGGGTTTTTGCGTAGGATG
This sequence comes from Fusarium domesticum, assembly GCA_013618395.1. Classification (NCBI taxonomy): domain Eukaryota; kingdom Fungi; phylum Ascomycota; class Sordariomycetes; order Hypocreales; family Nectriaceae; genus Fusarium; species Fusarium domesticum. The sequence continues at coordinate 10,604 of JABFEV010001973.1, forward strand.
GATACGTGTTGGGTAGGTTGGGTTTGTTATCTTACTAAGGTATATGGTTATCAAGTTGTGTTTCTTTCCCCTAGTCTCAAAGCAGGGTTCTTGTTTTCGTGGCCTGGGGAACGTTGATGAGCTGTTGTGTATGGATGGGCGGCGTGCGGTTAATGATTACTACGGAATATGTTCTCTAATCAAATATTCTCTTTGCCTTCGCGATGTTCAATTGTCAAGCATGAAAGACTTTGTAATAATAAGACAGCACAAGGAACGAAACCACATATGAGAGCAGAAAGCCTATACATCATCACTGTCGCCAAGGAAGACGTTTCCAAACCATATCGTCTCATCGTGAGAGGCTATGTGTATATAAAAGAAATATATATGTACAATTTCCATCGTCGCTTTCCCATTTCACAATTCCATTTCCATCGCCCACTATATTCCAAGCACAACAAAAGACACGCATACACACGCACGCAACCCACACGCAAACTGCGTACGCTGACCAGAACAAGAACGTCTACTTGACGAGCTCTTTCAAAGGCTGTCTTGCTGCTGGTATCCGTTCAATCCTTCCAGAACTCTCTCCTTTCAAAACCTCTCCCGATTGAAACAAGATCCAGACTCTTGCCAGTAATGTCGAGGACTTCTCCTCGCAAGTCATTTCAGAAAGCATCCACTCCCTCATCGCTGATGCTTCCTCCTCCCTGTCCCCTCGTATAGCCAGCCACATGATGGAAAAACAATAAACGCAATACACGTGCCCAAACCTGCACCGTGTTTCTTTTGCAGATTAAACGAATGATAGTTGTCACAATAAGTATGATACCGGCCGTAGGTTCGTAAGCAATGACTGCAACCAAAAAAACTCTTGCAAAGCGGCAAGCCAACCGCGTCCCCTGAATCTAATTAAAATGTAACGCCGTCGTGTTCATATTGTTCAGACCTCGATGACCCGTTCCGGCATATTTTGCTGGATGAGATCGTGAGTATTGTCGAGGCCATTTTGGCTGAGCGAGCGGGCAAAGGCAAACACAAATGTGAAAAGCGAAGGGAAGTAACTGTAGAGCATGGCGCAAACAGTAGCCAATAGAAGAGGAATCTGCCGTCTTGTTAGTATGGTTGTAATGTCTGGACAAAATTCTGTGTGACTTACCCAGATAAAGAACAAGTTGCGGTCACTGCTGATCTTCTTCATCTTTGCCTCATGAGCTCGAAGGAACTGCTCCTGCTGTTCCTTTGTGATGGCATTCTTGCGACCGATCTTGAGGACGCCAGGCTCCTCATCCTGGAGCTCAACCGCCTCCGAGGTGGAAGCAGAAGCCTGGTCGTACAGCGAAGCGCACTTCATGTCAGCTTCTGCGTCAACGGCAGCTTGAACTGCAGAAGCCTGCTTGCGCTCGAGCTCCTGGTGTGGGAAGATATCCTCATAAGCAGGGGGTGCAGCACCACCGGGCTTGGACGAGCTGGCATCGAACCAGCCTGGTTGTTGTTGCTCGCCTTCGGTGTCGGGACGGGAGGCCGTCATGCCAGGCATCAGCTGCTGGACACGACGCATGAAAGGCGCCTGCTGCAAAGCCTGGTAGTCCATACCTGGCAGTGTGGGCATCTGAGGCATCTGAGGCATCTGTGGCATCTGAGGGAAGTGCGGCAGGTTCTGGAACTGTAAAGCGATCGACTGCTGGAACTGGTGGAGCTGTTGCTGAACGTGATCCTTGAGAACAGCAGCAATAGCCGTGGCCGCAGGTGGTGCAAGCTCCTCTTCCATCTCGCCCGTGTTCTGGCGGCGGAGGTTGGGTCGCTCTCGATCTTGTCTGAGGCCACTAGGTCTCCTCATGCTCAGGTAAGCATTCTCGTCAGGGTCCTCGTCTTCGAAGTCGCCCGAGGTATACTCGGGACTCTCCTCGCTCGAGTCGGGTGAAATTGGCTCCTCGTGAGTGTGAACCTTAGTCATAGGCTCCCACAGGGATCGCAGAGACGTGGCGCTGCTGGTTCTGCTGTGGAGAGACCCCCCGCTGCTGCGAGAGCGGATGTGACGTTCAGAACGACGGATGGCGCGCAGCACGCCGCGAGACTGAGCAACGTCGGCAGCAACGAGTCCCGAAAGACTTCGAACCGTAGGATCGGCTCCGTTAAGCATCAACCTACGCACAATCTCGGCGTGGTTGTGGATCGCGGCAATGTGCAGAGGTGTGAAGCCACCCTTGTCTCGGACATCGGGGTTCGCTCCTCGTGCAAGCAGAGCAGCGACAAATCGGTGGTAGCCGAGCGAGCAAGACAAGTGCAGCATAGTATGGCCGGTTGACCTCTTGAGATCGAGACGTGTCCTATGTGTGCTGTCGTCGAGGTCAATCAGATCCAAACACTTCAGGAGTTGAGACTCGAGATGAGCATAGGGTGCATGGTTAAACAGCTGGCCGCCCGATGACGGGCCAGCTGAGGAGCCTCCAGACCAGCTCGAGTTACCGTCGTTCAAGATTCTCCGGGCCAAATCACTGACATCAACCATCTGACCCGACATCTTATGACCGAGGACCGACAAGGCAGTCCTGATGAGCTTGTCCTCATTGTCATCGATGTACTTGAAAGTGGGTGGCTGCTTGCCCATAGGGAATGCCTGAGCAGCCTGAGCAGCCTGATGCTTGAAAGTGACGGCAACAACTCCAGCAACGGGTGAAGGAGGAAGCAGGCATACCAGCGACGAATCGCCCCAGAAAGTTGTGGTAGTGGCCTTCTGATCACCAAACCAGACCTCGAGTCCCTGGAAAAAGGCAGCTCCCAGTACGGTGACCTCAATTCCTCCAATCTTGGGACCCTCATTGGGAATGATCTTGTGAATGGTCGGAGGTGCTCGGGGCTGATTCATACCCATGGGCAGCGTGAAGAGACTGCTGTTAAGGGCCTGAGAAAACTGGTTCTGAGCTCCGGAAGAGACACTGTTGCGGATGCCGTTCGGGCTGGGCGCACGGCTGGGATGTCCAGAGACCGGCGCAGAATACAACTGGGCCATTGCTAGGTTGTCCATGCTTGCGGAGCGGTTATTGGAGAAGAATGCTGGCTGGTCGTTGCTGCTAGGCGTAGGAGGGCCCGTCGCAAAGTTCGCCATCGCATTCTTCTGCCCAAACAGTGAGTCGGCTTGGGTAAAGGCGCTGAGGTTGGGTGTAAAGGGAGATGTCGCAGCAGTCATCTGGTTGCTGACTGGCTGCGCTCCAGGAGAAGGAGTAGTGTCCAGACGTGTCATGGCAAGACCGTTGGGCACTCTCGAGGCACTGGCTTTCCTCTTCTTAGCCGTAGGCCCACCTTGAGTGGGTGAAGCAGGACGCGACAAGGCCCGGCCTGCCAGAGCGGTGGGTGTAGTCTTTCCTGAAGAGGAGGGCGCGTATGAGACCTGGCTGTTCCTGTGCATGACCGATATATCACCGCTTGATGGCGACATGCGGAAAGATCCGTTAGGTGTGGGCGACAGGAGGTTATTCGCATCGATGGAAGATTGGGAGACAATAGGAGCGGAAGCAGGAGCCGGGGCCGGAACCGATGCTTGTGCTTCGGAAATGGCTGTTTGGGCGTTAAGTTGCGCCATGGGGTGAGTCTTGTGGTCGTCGGTGATCATGATGGGATTCGACATGGCTTGAGCAATGACACGACCCTGGAAATCCTTGATGGTAAAGATGACGTTGAAGCCCATCTTCTCGCCGTGATGCCGGCAGTAGCATGCAATACGCATCGGAGCGTCGATCTGTCCGGCACCGTTAGGCATTATGGGCTCTGGGCGACCCATCGCGTCCACCATGGTGCTAGGGGGCTGCCACTCCTTGAGCTCCTGAGTGTTGAAAACGATGACGCGACGCTCCTCGTCCTGGCTCCAAACCTTCTCCTCGTCTGGCTTCTTGACCTTTTTACGTGCAGCTCGTTTGCGTTCCCGAGTAATGCAACCTGGGCAGATTCGCACTTCGCCGCCATTCTGAGGGGCGTTTTCCTCTTCGTCCAGATTTGGTAGGTAACCTTGAGGTACAGAGGCTGCGCGGTCCAGAGCCTTCTTTTTAATGCCAGGCCCATCCATGGAGCTCGTACACACCAATGATACGTAGAGCTCGAGCGTGTCTGCTGATTTTTCGGGCGTGGGCTTGGCCTGAAGCTTGGGTTTAGATATGGTGTGATGGGGGAGATGAAGCTTGGTGACACCGGGTGGAAGAGGTGTTAACGTCATCTTGATGGGGATCTGAGTCTCAACTCGGGACTTGAGCGGAGTTGGCAGAATTCTCAAGTCATACCGACCGGTAAAATTATAAGCGGTGGCCATTGGCACCTGTTGTAGGGTCTGCATGGCCTGGCCCATCTGACTGCCGAAATGTATAGATGCAGGCAAGCCGTCTGGTAACGATGGTGACCACATAGGCTTTCCACCCAAGTTTCCATCGATCATTCTCGTAAACTCTGTTACGGGGTTGGGCGAAGGGGTATTGAACATGGCGGCGGGAGAGCCACCGTGGCTCATTACCATGTTGGACATGGGAGACACCTCTCGGGAGCCTGTGTTCTTAGGGCCGTTCATGGATGATGCTACTGAGTATTGCTAGGGATTCGGTTAGCGGGGGGGGGGGG
>JABFEV010001977.1:0-12042 GCA_013618395.1 Fusarium domesticum
CCCCCGGTGTTAAAGCTATAGGCGTGTTAGGTTAGAATAGAAAAGAAGCTTCACATCAACTACCATAACCGGCGTATACCGATTCGTCAATTGAGCATTTCAAAAAAGCCAAGACAGAGGGGGCGTGTGTTCAACACCCTCCCCATCTAACTACTCCGGGAAACCCGAGCATCTCCCACCCCTTCATGACTTAAGCTCGTGACACCTTCATAACGAGGGGGAAGTTCTTCTCAATCCGGTAATTGCGAGCCATCGTGAATTGAAGTGTGTAACCAAGCTTTTGTTTATACAAAAAGCGCTCTCCTCTCCCTTCTACTAACATTCCATTCTCGTCATCTTTGATTCATCCTTTCTCTACAATGTTCAGACACACTCTTCGTCTCCGTCGTCCTCTCCGCGTCCCTTCAATCCGCACTTTCCACTCCTCCCCCTTCCACAACAGCAAGACACATCTTCTGCCTGAATTCAGCCTTAAAGATAAAGTAATCGCTGTATCCGGCGGAGCAAGAGGGTTGGGACTTGTCCAGATCGAAGCTCTTCTCGAAGCCGGTGCGCACGGTTAGTTTTCGTCCACTTACATACACTGATGATGTACGAAATACTGACGGAGAAAAAGTCCACGCAATCGATCGTTTACCAAATCCTGATGTAGAGACCAATTCCGCATTCAAAATTGTCTCGCAACGTGCAAAAGAACTAAACACTTCGTTGACATACCACCAAGTCGACGTTCGAGATGTGCCCACGCTGAACCGCACTTTCGAGATCATCGCCGACACAAACGGTCGCCTTGATGGTCTCATCGCCGCAGCAGGAATAAACTACGAGACACCTGCTCTGGAGTACCCTCAAGAAGAAGTCGAGCGCATGATGAGCATCAACTTTACAGGACTCTTCATGACGGCCCAGGCGGCGGCTAAGCAGATGGTTCGGCTCAACAACAGAGGAAGCATATGCTTCATCGCCAGCATGTCCGGCACAATCGCCAACAGAGGAATGCTAGCATCGTACGTCCCCGCCTTCTCTTCTCTAACCTTATCAACCCTAACATCTCCAGTATCTACAACCCCTCCAAAGCCGCCGTAATCCAACTCGCGCGCAACCTAGCCGCTGAATGGGGCGAGCACGGCATCCGTGTAAACACCCTTTCACCAGGCTACATTTTAACACAGATGCTCGAGAACTTGTTCAAAGTGTACCCCGAGAGGAGGATCCAGTGGCCAAAGGAGAATATGCTGGGTCGGTTGAGTACGCCAAATGAGTATAGAGGAGCAGCTGTTTTTCTGTTGAGTGATGCGAGTAGTTTTATGACGGGGAGTGATTTGCGTATTGATGGAGGACATGCTGCTTGGTAGAGATGATTAGCAAAGTGAAGCAAGTTGATGACATTTTTAATAAATACAACATAATCCTACATTATACACACCATCATACCCAACCAACTCCATACATGTCAATCCATACTAACATGCGACAACGCCCTCGCCGGTCCCAACGTCCTCAGCAACCCCTTTTGTATCCTCAACCTCGTCTCAATCTCCCCCATCTCAACCCCGCTATCCCTCAACTTGACCGCATCCGCCACAGTCCTGATGTCGAGGAACCTCTTCCCCACCCCTTGCCCCATCGTCGCAAAGTCCTCCTCCGCCTCGTCCTCCAACCTCTGTCTTGCCTCGAGAGCGGTCAGCGTAGTGTTTGTCCGTCTGGGAGCGAATGATGAGCCCGGAGGAGGGTGGGAGACTTGGGAGGATGCGGTCGACGAGGGTGAGTATGTCGGGTTTGGGTCTGCGATGCCCATTTCGTAGAGACGACGGGAAAAGTCACCGGGTGCAAAGTCGGGGTCATTGCCGTCAGCGCGGATAGCTAAAAGATCAGCAAACCGTCAGGTAGATTGGCATATTCATCACTCACATTGATCCTTTGTCGCATCACCTAATTTCGTCTGCACCGGCTTCGCGGCTTGTTTCTTTATCGGTGTGGGAATGACATTTCCAGGTGCTCTCGTAGGATATTTGCGCGCAGCACCGCGTGCGACTTTTGAAGAAGATGAGCCCATTCTGCACGATTTGGGTATATGCTATGTCAGAATAGGATAATACGTTGTGATGGAAAGCTCAATTCGGTGGCAATGATGTTTTTCTGATGATGTTATCGATTAATGGATGTCGGCGTCCAATTCTTCCGAATGCCGACAAACCCATCTTCAGCAGCATGACCTCGTCCGATAGGAATCTGTCATCCGTCAAGCGCAAAACATCGCCGATGACTCTTTTATAGGATTACTATATGAGCCTTTCTCCCGCTCTAGCTTCTCAATCGCCCTTTGCGAAAGGATAACTGTGGAGTGAAGTACGAAAGAACCGCGATTACACCGCGTAGGCCTTCAAGAAGACAAGACATGGAGGAGACATGGAGTAGAGATTAGGACCTTCGTTGACGTCCACCAATGGCGACCACGCAGATTCATGGATCTGTTCTCTTCGAGTATAACAATGATACCTGAGAAGAAGTTAGACATGCTCCCAGCATAACAAGGCTCCCTACTGCTCAGTATCCCAGCCAAATAACCCAGGACAATGGCGTCTTGACTCACCAAAACACCACAGTCCCCTACAATAACTAGACTAGATCAAATATAAACCCTCCCAAAAATAACACGTTCTAAAATCCTCCTAGTAAGAGCACTCTCAGCCCCTCTGGTCGAAGGCTCAGTTTTCCTGTCCAGCTTAGCCCTTCCTACGACCTAGGCTTCCTCAGTTTCAACTATATAACACCTGCCTATCCCAGATTGACGATCAGCCCTCTTCAATTCACAAGGGCAAAAGAAAAAAAAAGAAGAAAAAAAAAAGACCTCAAAATATGTCTACCTTCTTTGCCCTCCCCGAGAAATCCACGAAATCATCTACGACCTCTCCCTCGAGCCCATCGAGCACAGCAACATCCTCACCCTCGGAACAGCATAAACACCAACATCATGTCCACTTCTCTACGTCCGCGAGATGATCACGCGGGACCTCATGCCCCGTCTTTACAAGGAGCACTCTCTCGTCCTGCCTGGACAGGAGCCGTCTCTGTGCCTAGACAGTCTCGGGAACTTTGCGACTCACATCTCGACACTCACAAAAATGAGAAGCCAGCGCACTACAGCTGTAGTTGTGCAAGTCTCGGAGGTGGAAGCAGGTAATGAGCATAGACAGGAGGCTGTGGCGAGGGGGGAGGAGACTGAGGAGTATCCCTGGGATGACGATGAAACGGGTGATAGGCTTGCCGAGCATCTAACAAACGATGTAATATTCTTCATGGACCAGATCCCATCAATCGAAGCCGTAAACTTCATCTTCTGGTTCGGCAACTGGGTCTTTTACTCTCCCACCAATGGACCACCCACGTGCAGACACTGCAATCCAAGAAGCCCGACCTCATGATCGACTTCCGCCTCAACCTCTTCGGCTTCCACGACCCAGACGCCGGCGACGGAGGATCGAACTGGATCCAAGACTGGGAGAAGGAGTTTCGCGATTCGGAGAACGTCACTTTCTGGGCCATCAACTCTGACTGGGATGAGCACGTCTAGGGGGAATGTACAGGAAGATGGATTGATCCGACGGTGTGGGAGAACGAGTATATCAACACCATGAATAAACGGAACATGGACTTCGAGTTGTATCTGGGCAACGGAGAGCGTCTTCCCATGTATATCAAGACCGGACCAGGAAGATGGTAAGGAACATCAGGCATGAGCAGACATTAACATGGGTATCATTAAAATATCCGAGGCCTGTCCAAGGCCTCTTATAAACCGTTATCAAAACCCTCTTTTTTAAAACCTCAACGCCTCAGATGCCCTTCCCCATCATGTTCTGCGTCGTTTGTTGGACTTTCCGCTTTTTTCCTTGTTCGCCGTTGCTTTCAATGCTTTCAATGCCGCTTTTGCTGCCTCGGCTTCTTCCTCTTCATCTTCCTCTTCATCAGAGCCGCCGATCGATATCACATCACCTTCGATCTCGACCTCGACATCGTCCTCGTCGTCTTCTTCGCTTGCAACAGTTGCACCGAAAGAAGCCTTTCTTGATCGACCCTCTTCGGTATCACTGCCGAAACCTTCAAACTCGGACTCGTCAGACTCAGCGCTGCTCTTTTCGTTGGCAGCGTCAGCCTCTTGTTGCAGCTGGAACTCAGCAGTAACATCTGCATCATCCTCCTCTTCTTCTTCTTCATTCTCCTCCTGCTTGCGCTTCCTGGGCATCTCTCCCAATCGGCCTTCACGTCCACCGACCTTCTTATCAGGTCCCTGGTAATCGGGAGCAGGCGTGAACCAGGGGATTTTGCCACGCATGAAATCGTTGAGAACCATCTTGGCAACACCATCCAGATCAGGCTCACCACCCTTCAGAAGACGACCACCCTTTCGGGCAAGAAGCTCAAGAAATTCGGTTGAGTTGGTCCATCCAGTAAGTTCATACGTCTTCTCCATGTGGCGCTGCTTGACTCGGCCAAGAAGAGACTGGATGTATTGCTCAGGGTTCTCAACCTTTTCAACACGCACCACACCTCGTAGCACAAGATCCGTAGGACTATCTGTGCTAGAGGGGGGTACCACACCAGGGCAATCAATGAGGTAGATGCGCTTCATCAGACTCACGTACTGCCACACCTTTGTCTCACCAGGAATGGGAGCGACGGTGCACACCTTCTTCTTGAGAAGAGTGTTGATGATAGATGACTTTCCAGTGTTGGGACCACCGATAAGACCGACAGAGATCTGTTTTCGGTCTGAGTGTAATGAAGAGAATTGACGAAGAAGCTGGATCAAAGAACCCTTGCCGAAAGAGTTGTTGATGCTCGCGTGGAACGCCAAAGTAGGATACTCTTTTGACAAAGCACGAACCCAGCCAGCCTATTCAAGTCAGCGTCGAACTAGACAAGTTCAAGATAAAAATTAAAAATATCGAGGAAATGTTTGTGTCATCACTAAGAGGTATACAATCAATGCCCCGGCAATCGGATAATGGCATAGGTACGCCTCAACTCAATCAGACACTGGGCCTTTCTCATGATAGTAACCAAAACGGCACACATCAGCCGCGACACAACGTCGCGACAGTCGGAATGGCGCTCATTCTCCCAATGTTATAACAGACCCTTTCCATGGCAAATAAAGGTAAAGATCCTGACTAAGAACATTGGGGTGTTGAAAAAACACAACGACAACGAAGAAGAAAAAAGACTTACTGCAACACTGGTGGGGACCAGATCACACTTGTTCAGGACAAAGATCAAGTGCTTGTGAGGAGCCTCCTCCTTGAGGTACTTTTCAACACTTCGACACCTTGTTCCGATGGGATCTCTGGCATCAAGCACATGAATAACCACATCCGAAGAATCCATAACCTTGTACAGCTCGTTCCAGATTCGCTTACTCTGACCCTTGTCAAAGACGGGCTCGATGGCCATTGTGAGAGGCTTGTCGTCGTACTCGAGGTTTTCGGGATCACCAGACGCGCCACTGAGAAGTTTCTGCTGCTCGAGACGGTCACGGTACGTATCCATGCTCTTCTCGGTATCATCGGCAAGATCCAGCAGACTGCTGACACCAAGCTTGACACGCTTCCTCTGGGCCTTGGGCCCAAACACGTTGGCAAAAGGTGCCGTCTCTACAGTCATCTTGGCCTGGTGCTGCTTGATGCCGTTGGTGGTATCCTTTCCGTCCCGGATCAGGGTCATAGGGAGCTTATTGGACTTGAGAAGAACCTGATAAGGATCCTTGGCCTTCTCCTCCATGGCATCTCGGAATGACTTTAGGGTATCCTGAGAGATGACTCGAGTGTTGGTAAACCACTTGCGATTCGGCTCGATGCGCGCCGTCGGCACGTCTCTAGACTGGTAGATGGCAGCCCTCGTGATGTTACCCTCAGCATCTCTCTGTGCCTTGCCCTCCTTGTACATGTTGAGATGCTTGACCTTTTTCGCATCGCTGTTCCCAATTAGCACCAGACCACCTCAGAGCATTCAGAACATCCAAAAACTTACCGATAAAAGTTCTCGCCCTTTGTTCTGACATTAGCGAGTCCATCGCCAGTCTTACCCTGGCGCGTACGCCGGGTGGCCTCCTTCTTTCCAGTACCCATGGCGAGTTGTCGAGGAACCGAAAGGAAGAAGTTGGGGGAGAGAAAAGATGCAGAGAAGAGGCGGCCAGAAATTTATTCCTCCCAAACTTTTTTTTCTCTTAACCACATGCAGCCCCACTATCTCTGCGGCGGGCGGTGGTTGGCAGCGGGGCCGTCTGCGGCAGGGGGGAATCTCGGAATGCTAGTTGATCCGGTAAATTTGATCCGGCCTCGATTTTCCATCTCAGACTTCAACTGCGTCCTAGTGTAGTAGAGGAATCTGGTGTAGACGACACCCCAATCGACTCCCCGGCATTCATCCTCGGGCATCATCATGTCCGTCTTTCTCAAGACCGCTGGCCAGAGGCCTGCCGCTCGGCAAGCTCTCACCGTCACGCGTACCTTCACCACGACAACTTCCGTCTCCAACCAAGTCCCTCCCGAATCACCCTCCTTTATCCGCCTTCCGACACCTCCTCTGTCCCAATCCTCCGAGAACAAACCTCCCCGTGTCCGCGGCCATCTTCCCGTGCCCCGCGAAGTCTTCCCCTCGGGCTCGGATGGCGACAAGAAGCTTAGGTTCAGTGGCAACAAGGCCGCGGGCGTCTCGCAAAAGTACATCAAGAAGGCGGCCCCCGGCAGGGAGCAGCCCTCAAGAACCAGAGAGGTCGACTACGCCAAGTGGGAAATGGCAAAGGTCCGTCGCCAGAACCTCAAGTCCGGTCTTCAAGAGCTCTGGGATCGCAAGCAGGATCGTGCAGCTGTACGCGAGGAGGTCGTAGGCTCCAAGTTCCACGAGAACCACGCCGCCTCCCGCCGCGCCGAGCGCGAAGACGACCGCCTCACCCGAAGCACGATTCTCGACTCTGTTCTCGACACAAATGTGTACCCTGACCCCGACCGCTTCGCCCGCGCCGACCGCAGCAGGGCTCGCGTGCAGGCCCTCCAGAGCACAAAGCAGGAAGCCCGTCGCGACGCCCTCATGGAGTTGTACATTAACGCCTCCAACTTTATCGTGACGGAGAAGGAGCTCAAGACCGAGATCGACACCATTTTCGCCGAGGACTTCTTCCAGAAGCAGGGCCAGGTCACAGGGCGATACGGCAGCAGCGCCGAGAACACGTGGGATGTTTGGGGCAAGCCTACTTCCATCGGCAACATGCTCGAGACCACGACAGGAACGTCGACCAAGACGATGGACTTTTTCGAGTCGGAATACGACCGCTCGGTCAAGCGACAGAAGAGGATTGCGGAGGAGTTTACTGGTGGAAAGATGGAGTAGATGATGGACGTGTAAAATATTACAATTGTATACTGTGTATTAGTTATAGCAATCACATCAAGAAGATATTTCTGAATCTGCGCAGCGTAAAACGGCTGCTATCTGTTCAATTATGTCGCCTACTGCTAATCAAGAAAATCCAAATGCAAGAGGACAAACCTCGCCCTACCCAACGCCAGTTATGAACACAAGCAGACTCATATGTACATGTTCGCATGTGGCATGCACTTGTATCACCATCAGTGCAATCCTATTCATGGTACGGAACCTCTATGTCTATCGTCTCTCGACAAGCAGAATGTGCATGGCAGCATAGGACAGGACAATGAACACGGCAGCATAGATGCCCAGGTTTCGAATGTCGGACCAGAGTGCGTCGTTGTTGAAGCCGAAAGAGCTCAGAATGGCAGCGCCAGGCACGGTAATGTCGAGACCGTACTTCTTATCCACGAGAGTAAGGTGGAGCACCTCGTTGACGATGAGAGACTCGAAACCGTAGTGGAAAATGGACAGGCTCTGAAGCCAGAGGGCGCTTTTGGGAATGGCATCGTGGTTGAGTAGGAAACCTGCAAACAACAAGCTGAAAAGCATGACCAGACTACCAATCAGGTTGGCGACACCTCCGTCCTTGCATACGATGCCGATGAAGAGGCAAACGGCGGCGGCGGCCATGTTGAACAGAACCAGCACACCAATAAAGTGGAAGAAGTGAGTCGAGTCAGGTACTAATCCAGTCATGGGGTACACGATCGAGCCCATCAGGATAGGGGGGATAATTCTCAGAGGGAGAATGTCGAAGAGAACCTTGGCCGCAAAGTAAGTAGCCGGGTGGTAGTAGCCGTTGGCGCGCTCTCGGACAAACAAGAGCCGCTCAGTGGCAAAGACAGTAAGACTGGTGAGAGTGCTGAAGCCAAAGAGCGCAAGGAGGAAGAAGAAGAGACCGAGACGGTTCTGGAAGCCAGGGATATCGTCGGTAACTCCATAGAACAGGAAGCCCGAGAAGACGGCAAGGACAATAGCGATAGCATAGTGAGTAAGCATGAGCATGGGGTTCCGGTAAAGGTTCTTCCAAGTTCGCTCAGAGAGGATGATGAACTGTCGGAAGTATCCGACGCGTGCGTAACCCATGCCAACGGCGCTGATGTTGATGTTGGGACCCTCGGCGTTGTAGCCGTTCGAGTTGGGTCCGTTGGAAGTTTCGGCTGCATTAACAGCCTGTCTTAGTTCCTCGCGGGTCGAATTGGCAATATCTGAGTGAGCGAAAGATCGCGTGATATTATCGAGATCAGTACCGGTGGAAACAGAGGCAATAAGATCGTCGGGGTCCTCGAGAAGGGGTGTCGTATTGGAATCGATGGGGTTCGCATGGAGTCGATAACCACCATCATCAGCGCCAGCATCGGAAGAAGCAGCAGTGTTGGTTCTTCTGCGTGTAAAGAGCTCGCGGTCCTGACGGACCTTGATCGAGTCCCGACGCCGGTTCTTGGGCCGGCTTGAAGAGGCATCATCGTCATCCGTGGCAGTACCACTGACGCTTGCTATCGACTTGATCCCTCGGGTACTGCTGGGGACCTCACTACCAGCGTAGCCCACAACAGCGCCGTCGTCGAATGAATGTATGTTTCCGGCATGCATAGTCAAGTCCACAAGGTAATCGGCAATATTGAAACCCGGAGGACACTCGTAGCCAATGCTATCAAAGTATGGCTGACACTGGGTGAAGGGACCAGAGTAGACGGTTCTTCCCTGAGCCAACAGGACCAATCGATCAAATAGGGCGACAATGTTAGAGCGAGGCTGGTGAATGGTGAAGATGACAGTTCGCTTGTAGTTCTTGGCCAAGGTTACCAGGCATTCAATAACATTGTAGGCATTGAAAGCGTCGAGGCCACTGGTAGGTTCGTCAAGGAAAAGGATGGAGGGGCTGGTGACAAGCTCGCAGGCGATTCCTACTCGTCTCTTCTCGCCTCCGGATATGCCACGACCTTTGCCTTCTTCAGAACCGATGAGAGAATCGCGAATGTGGTGGATACCCAGTTCCTTTTCGACCTCCAGGACTCGCTGCTCTTTGGCAGCACGACCCATGTCGCGAGGAAGTCGAAGAAGAGCGCTGGTCAGAATGGTTTCGTGAACGGTCAAGGTAGGTAACATAGTATCCTCTTGATCAACAAAACCAACCACATTCTTGTAATCATAATCATTGACCTTTTCGCCGTTGACATAAAAGTCTCCATTGACCTGACCGCGCTTGTTCTTGCGTGCCAGGATGTCGAGGAAAGTAGTTTTGCCAGCACCTGAAGCGCCCATGATAGCCGTGATCTCGCCAGGTTTGCAGGTACCCTGAATGCCGCTGAGGATCTGCTTGCCGTTGAGTGAGTAGGAGACATTCTCGAAAAATAACGACGCAGGTTTATGATCAGCCATGAGCTTGGTACTCTCATCATCGGAGTCGTCGAGACGGATGGCACCAAAGTTCAGCTTGCGTCGCGACAAGTACCAAACAGTGACAATGACAGCCACAAGGAAGAGAGAACAACCAGCAATAACACCAGCGATGAGGGGAGTGTTGATCTTCTTGACTGGTCGCTTATATCCAGGCACCTCAGTCTTGTAGAGACACTCGCCAGCGTGACAGTCGAGCAGAATGCTAGAATCACCGATGAGGGCAAGGATGAGCGCATCCATCTCGGGCTCTCTGAAGGCGCAGTTGTGTTCACCGCCGTTCTTCTGGGAGCATTCGAATCGACCGGGACCTTGAATAGACTGGTCAAGGAAGTCGGTCAAATCGACCGAACCATCCTTTCCACAGAGCATGCGATCAGGAATGCAACTGCAGCTGATCTTGTTACACTTGTAGGACGTCATGTTCTTGGAGTCTGTCCATTCGGCGTTTGAGTCGCATTCGGAAAGGTGGCAGTAAAAGGACTCGATGGCATCAACCCAGACTAAAGGTGTCAGTGCATGGAAATTGTGTGAGTGATAGGCTTACATTGAAAGTCGCAAGTAGCATCCTCCTTCTTGCAGGTGAATGTAACCTCAGGGCGCTGCTTTCCAAGCAGAGAAGTGATCTTTTCGTTCGTGACGTCGCAAATCTGGTAGTTGTGGTTGACAACCTCGCCGTTCTTATAGCAGACACCGTCTTCGCCGGTCTCCATTAATGCGTTACAGGCTTTATCCTCAGTGCAGACGTTACAGTTGATTCCAGACCAACCATCGCCGCAGTCGCAAGATTGGCCAGAGCGCATAGGACGATCCTTGCCATCGGCAAGAGAACCGCACACTAGGAATGTCAGCACATGCTGAGAGAGTATAGAGCCGGCAGAGGGGACGTACAAGGCTGGAGACAGTCGTCGCCGCCAAATCCCTCGGGGCAGTCGCATTTGCCGTTGAACTCGTTACAGCCGGCGTATTGAGCGCAGGTGTGGGCAGGGAGAAGACAGTTAAAGCTACGAGTTATTAGATGGAGGGAAGCGATCAATTTGCCGTAGGATTTTAGCATACCAAGGAGGACAATTATCAGGTCGATCTTCCATGATGGCCATCTGGGCTCTGAGGAGATCCGAAGGCGAGTAGTTGGACGTGTTGTATGACCCCAAGACGAGACCTGGCAAAAGCGCCANNCCTCATATGAGAGGGAGGCATGACTGCAGTGATGTGTAGAACAAAGCAGTCAGAGTCTCAAAGATGGAAGGCTGGTGAACCGATGTTGCGATGAGGAGAAGACGAGAGGGCCTCGAGACCGTGTGTCCAGCCGCGGCCGGTTAAAGGTGGCGCCCCGGAAGAAGCTTGTTGCTTGTTAGGCACCGGAGCCAGGTACGGAATCCCCAGCCTCCACGCGGTGATTCAGACGGTCTAATTGGTCGACACAGCCACGTAATTGTGGAATCTCATGATTCGGATGGAGCCGCCCCCAACAATTGACTCGAACCATGAGAGATAGAGCAGCATGTGACTTGGAGAATGATTCCATGATTCTATGATTTGTAGAAAATAAGAGTACCTGTATCTTCAATGCGCAAATTTGAATTGTATCTCCACCTCCTTTCGCCGTATTGTACACTAAAACGTCCCTTTTTTAAAGCATATGTACCTCCCCTTGCTTTGCTTATCAGTTTCGGTCTATGGGGTAACAGGGGCTGTGATGTCATCATTCTGATACACTAAAAACCTGCCTATAGGCCGCAAGGGTAATAAATGTCAAAAAGTGGTTCTTTTATTTGTACCTTTGCCACCGCCAAGCTCTACATAAGGCAATTACATTAAATATCCGCTATAAGTATCTTTTCTAGCAATATACTAGTAAAGATACTTAGGCTAAATTATATATAATGTTGTAAGCTGTGTAATGCTATTTACAAGGCTTGGAATGCTGTGCAAGAAGAATAACTAGTTAAATTAGCCCTTGAAATGAAAGAACAACTTTAAGAAGTAATTAGAAAAAAAGGCTAGCCTTTAAATTACCAAGAAAAGCAAAGGTACCTTAGCGTATTAGTAAGCTATATAATAAATTAAGTATCTATACTTCCAAAAAATAGAGCTCGTACCTCTATTTACATTTATTACTCTTGTGGTCTGTAGACCCATGCTTAAGTGAAACACTTTCTAACACCTACTGCTCCCAGCTCAAGGTAGAAAACGGACAAGATGCCGATT